>CABFWO010001984.1:105762-141950 GCA_902155825.1 Timema genevievae | reverse complement strand
TTTGGAGTCTAAAAGATTGGTAAAAATCACCTACCAAATTTCATCAAAATCAAAAATGGTGTGGCAAAGCCCATTTGTTGATTTAACATGGAATGACCCTCTTGGGACTTGGGTTCTACAGAGAAACTTCCCCCCTCTCTTGGCTTGAGTAGGTGTGGTGGGGGTTGTCGTCCCTATCTTGTAATAGACCTAAATTTTATGTAACTAATGACTGATTTATGTCCCAGGGACTAGACTTATGTGATTAAAGATATTAAATTTGTAAATTACACACAAAACTTAAGATTGTATGTTTTTTGTTTTTTTAATCCAACCATTTTCATAAATGTGTTTTTTGAGTTAATTTTAAAAATATATGCATAAAAAATTATTATACAATCCACTAGCAATTTAGAAAAGTTTGCATACAGTCATAATAAAAAATATATAATTATTGGTTCATCTAAAATTTCGGTCGCAAATCAGACATATTTTCTGTGTATTAGTTGCTATGCGACCGCACAACTTGTTAGATATAGTCCAAAGGTGATTTTACGTATTTATTAATACACATTTAGCGTCTTCAAGCACTACAGTTTTCTTTTTATAAATAATAAACCTAAATTTTGAAAACAATTACTGGTAATTATTATTTTTTTAAACTTATTAGCCTATAAAAAAACTTTGCTTCAGTTAGTTTTGTTGGTGGATGGTCAGATCGTCACACATCTCAATTGTGCTGTGCATGAGCAGATTGCCAAACATCTCAATTGCATCTAGGAAATCTTTTGGCACGAGATTATATTTTTTTATGAAAAATATTAATAGTGTTTTCACTTAAATAAAACCAACCAAGCTTAACCTAAAATTACTAGTAGCCTACATCAGTTTCATATCTTATTATCTTTGTATTATAACATTCCTTACTTTGAAATAAACGTTTAGAATGTTTTCTAAAATATTATCTAAGTTTGCTGAAACAAACCTTTTTCCTCATTTAGAGTCCATTGCTTCTTGTAGCCTGGAAAGAACCTTAAAGAGCTGTGAGCTATGTTCCTCAACAGTTGCCTCATACACTATAATATCGTAAAATTGGTAGACGACTTCTTCCAACTGTATTAGATGTGTACTGACCTTACTCTGGAAAACCTTTGGATCAGGGAATGTATACCAAAAGGTAGGTCTAAACGAAGTAACTAGTAGGTGAATGTAGAAGAGTTGGAAGAGTCTGTCTTGGAAATCTGTCAAAATACCAAACTAGCATCCATTTTTGTGAATACTTTAGTCCCTTTTAGCTTACCAATCAACTGCCGGCATAGGTAAACATTATATATATCTACTTCTCTACAATATAATTTATTCAGGCTAACATACCACCTTAGGCGGACATTCATTGGCATTTGAAACTATAACCATGGGCACACACCAGTTTGATGGCTTGTTGACTTTCTCTATGACTCTATCACGAACCATCCTATCCAATATTTTTTTTAAGAACCCTCTTTAAAGGAACGGGATATCACCGAGAAACACTAATATCATGTAGTACAGCCCTCTCTCTTAAGCCTAGTATGCATTAGGAAACATTTCCCCGAAAACATGGTTACCCAATTGTTGGCCAACTGTTCCTAAACAATTTTACATGTTGCCTTTGTGTTTCCCAGCAAGAAAAACATGTTTTCCATAATCCATTTCAAATAGGTTACAAGAAACAATGTTGACACTGGTGGGTTTGCTTGCGTCATCATAAGTTAAAAGGTGGATCGATAGTACATTGGGGGGAGGGGGGCGAGGGGGGTCGGCGGGCACAGTTACTGATATCCCTTGTGTTGTGTCCTGGTCAGCCGAAAAAAACTCTGGAATTGATTGAAATATTTCATACAAAGACACTGTTGTGGGATGTGACAATTGAGGACTGTAAAAATCAGGTAAAATACAGGATGTTTTTAGTAAAATGAGCGAACACTTTTCAATTATTGTAAATGAACACAAACCCACCACTGGTTTATTCTTCTCTGTCTTCTTGAACAGCTCATAACTACATACAAAGTACAAGCCGTAGCAGCATCCTCCTCAACAGACATATTTCACTCAACTGAACTTTGTACAGGAAACAAATATTTCATCATTGTAGTCTGGGCGCGAAACTTTTTTTTGCCAACAATTTGTTTCCCATGTTGGCCAACAGTTGGGGAACAGTTGGCCGACAATGTTTCCAAGTGCGTACTAAGCTTTAGATGTATATGGTATGTTTCTTGAATTCTCCATAGTCCTGTAAAAAGCTTAAGGACCACAGTTTTTGGAACAAAACTAGTTAAATGCTTCCCTTATAAATCTTCTTTATAAGGTCTAATTTCTCACTAGTATGATGACTTAGAAGAATACTGCTTCTTAAACTACATAGAATGTCTTGATATTTTTGTTTTTATTCTGGATCTTATCTTGAATCCTGGCAAGGGTTTTGAGCTGAGAGCCCCTGGGATCTGTTAGTATTTTATCTGATGGCAAAAGCTCAATATGTATGTACTATTATTCACATCTGCGCCTGTATCAGAAAGGTCTTTTCCACAGAATTTAGAGTTTACCAACCATTTATCATGGAAATAATTAGTTTCTCTAGAGGCAAGGCTGGCAAATTCTCCATCTTTATCTGACTCTTCCGTGTCAACATCAACATATCTAAATCAACAAAATTCTGTTGTTTTTTTACCTTCATTCAAGTCTTACATTTAACAGCTCCAGAACCCACATTGGTGGACTTTCAGTTTAAATGTCAAGCTAATTTAGTCAGGTTTGTTGGTGACGAGGTGGTCAGGATTCCAAACCCATCCTTGTATACTGAGGGTGTTTTTCCCTAAATTGTTTCCTATTCTCTCCCCCACACACAAATGTGGGTACAATTCCTCTAAATTCTTCCTCCACTTTTACTCCATTGGAGTAATTATATGTTTGGGTAAACTATTATTAAGGCACTGAAAAAATACACAAACTTACTCCACTTAAGTCATCTTCTAGAAAAAATATGCGGCATACTTTGTCTTGTTTTCTAATGGCTTGCATAGTTGTATTTTACTCTTCTAACAGTAAGCCATACTAATTAGCAAGTGGTGGGATGGGAGGAGGGAATAACTCCACTTTTTAAATAAAAAGTTTATCATCCAAAGCGAAAATATAAACAATTTTATAAGCCAAATCAAAGTTGGAATATTTTTTGTTAGTCTAATTGCTTTACGATATTGTAAAACATATACTGTGCATATTTATAAAATTGTATGCACTAAAAATAATCCTATATAAAATGTACAGGTAAATCAAAATGTAATTCAATTAGATATCCGATATGTGCGTATTAATATTAATTTGTAAAGATTATAACATTTCAGAATGACAATAATTCAACACACCTGCCAATATTTATATATATATTTTTTTTTGGCCAAAGCTTCTTAATTTTCAAAACCATAATTGTTTATGTAGTTAAGTGGAAGTTTTTGAATCTTATAAATTTATTCAGCATCATTTATCATAATACAAATTTATGTAGGGCTAGAGGGAAAATAACTTAAGTAGAACATAGTACCTATCCAACAACTGTATAGTATCGAACTGTATGTCTTGTCAGCATTCCTGAAGGAGGTAGAGCAGCACCAAGACTGCGCCCACCGCGACACTGACTTGGCTACTAAAAGGAAAGTCCTAGGTCGAGTCCAGAAGATGCTTATAGCGGCACAGGAGGTAGGGGATGAGAAGCTGCAGGTGGTGCAGCAGATACAGGACCTCATTGAGAACAGGACACGGCAGCTCGACCTTGATTACGGGAACCTAGGTGAGCACAATTATATCGGTTGCATTTCTTAGCCACGCCGATTGTCTACTGGAGGTACCTGACGAAATCACTTTCATTTTGTGGTTCACTGTTTTGCTTGCAAACTGACAAGAAATAACTACTAACAAGAAATTTGCCCAAGGAATTAATATAACCTAATCAAATTTCAAGGTGCTCAGGAAGATATTTAGTCCAAAACAAGATTAGGATACTAGGGGGAGTGAGGGGTGGAGATTACATAATAGTGGGTTACATACCCTGTTCTCATCACAGGACATTATTATGATAATCAAGTCTCGTAGATTACGGTGGGCAGGACATGCAATGTGAATGGGATAATCTATAGCTGTGTTCAGAGTATTAACTGGTAAACCCAAGGGGAAGACCTAGACGCAGATGGGAGGATAACATTATAATGGACCTGAAAGAGATAGGGTGTAATGAGGTGGACTGGATAGAACTAGCTCAAGATATGTATAGGGTGTAATGAGGTGTACTGGATAGAACTAGCTCAAGATATGTATAGGGTGTAATGAGTTGGACTGGATAAATCTAGCTCAAGTTGGGGGTAGATGGCATACTTTGTGGCACAACCATGAGGCAAACTATGGCTCTCTATCTTCTGACAAGAGAAACTAACATTATCAGTGCATAGTGTGTCAGACAGATGCATTACATTGGTTGTAGGCTAGACCTGGTTGGAAAGAGTTTTAGTTGGTAGGAAATGAATAGGCCTTCTTGGTGTTTATACAAAATCGAGAGTTCTCCTGCACTAACATCACAATCATTCCAAGTAGGTACCTGGAAATCTTAATTCTAGTATACACTTTGGATTTATAATTGATTTACCAGCTTTTGGACCACATCTTACAATCGTAAAAGTTACTAGAAATTATTTCATGTACAGTCCAATTACTCATAGAAAGAGCCTTTTAGAAGATACAAACAAATATATATATATATGTTGATATATATATATATGTTGATATATATATATATATATTTCAACATTTTGTCATTTAAGAAAATAGATACTTTTTATGTCCAATAATGATAATTTACTACTGTATGTATTCATAAATTTGGGAAATGATACCTGGACACGAGAGTCGAACCGTGAACCTTCAGCTTAATGCGACATTGCTCTAACCACTGAGCTATCCAGGAATGAGCTAAGCCAAAGGTCCTGAGCTTTATTCTCATTTCTTGGTGTCAATTTTTAAAATGAATGAATATGGTACTTGATACAGTTACATCCGTAGCTAAAAGATCATTTTCATATTATAAGCTTCGCTAGTCTTGTACAATTAACTTTACGAGAGTTTACTTACCTCCATTTTACTATGTACTACGGTTTATTATTAGTGTTATATTTATAGGTATCGATGATAACTACCAAAAGCAAGAGCTGCAGATCACATGACCTAACATATGAATACATGAAACTAGAAGTAGTACATTTTCTAGCAATCAGTTAAGGGCCTTTATTATGAAAATTTATGCAACAACATTCAAAGTGATGTGGTCTAAACCAGGGGCTCCCAAACATATTAAACTGAAGGAGCCCTTGGGCCAGAAAGAATACATGCTGGGGCCTTCTTAAAAAGTTTTCTAGACTAATAATATGAACATTTAATAATGACAGTTACATTTTACAAGAATAAAGGTATAAAACTGAAAAAATCACATGTTCTGGCTGCGCCTTGGGCAAATGTCCTTAAGTCATTTTTTTTAAATGGCAATCTTAATTACTGACACTATTTATAGTGTGAAAAACGAAATCAAGAATAAACTTATTTTTATTAATTTTATTCAAACAACAAATCCACTTTATAATTATATATTAAATTTGTTTAATAGGTATTGTAATTCTATAAATTTAACTATATAATCTATACTTTGTATTTTTATCATTTTGTTCAAAAACAGCTCTATACAGATTAAAAGAATATTTGATTATTCTATTCTTGAAAATTTGCTAAATTATTTACAAAATTGCAACAGAACTGACTAAAAATATGACAACATTGTTTTAATCTCCTTATGAAGTATAGTGATTATTTTCACAATAAGTATATAGCAGGTTTGATGCAGCCTTTAAAACAGGTAAATCTATAAATGTCAGGGAATTTGGTTTGGCAGGAAGAAGTAAGGGACTACAACAGGTATTTTTGCTGTTATTTTCAAAATACAAATTGAAAGAAAATGTTGCAGTGTAAAATACTAGTTTTATCTTCAATTCATATGATTTTGCAAAGACCACAAATATATATGTCTTTAATAATTCTTATGTCAAGAATGTAATATACACAATTAAACTAACAAGATGCCACATGTTGGAACCTTTTGTTTAGACAAGTGTAAAAGTCTGGCGCAATCTATATCCCTATTTTCAGTTGTTATTTTATCAAAAGACCGCCCACATAATGATTAATATCATTAGCAAGTACATGTTTTGCCGCCTAGCAAAACAAACCTGTTGTGATAATGACCAACTCAGAGAGGGGCAAAAGGCCTAGTTTTGTACTATATAAACCTTGAGTTTTGGCCACTATGAAGGACTGGGAGGAAAAACCAGAGTCGTATCAAGAGGTCCTTTTAGTATCTTGGATACTTAAAATGCCTGGTTGATGACCATTTTGGGAAAATATCATGGGTCTTTGAGTCCCTGCATTATATGATAATTGGACCCCCCATAAACTTAAGTCTTAAGTGTACCTTTAGCCTTGATGTAGTCAAAGCGCCGTGAGACTACGCTAAATATTATAGTCATAATGCCAGGCTAGCACGCGGACTGTTGAAAGATAGAATACTGACTGACAATGGCAAGGACTTCTCAACCTAATTACTCTAAATTACAACTTGTCCAAACTATATCACACTCTGTACATTCTAAGTAACTTTTATTCACTTCTCTAATAAATGACTAAAAAGGAACCCACACAGCTACGTGATGCTACCTAAGCCATTCCTGATAAATTTGCCCAGAGGGTGGGCATGTAACATCAAAGATCTATTAATAGCATAATTTATAAAATACTGAGAAACTGCTTGATTTTTTATCAGTAAACTATAAAATCAAAAAAGACAAATTTCTAAAATGCCAATTTCTGGTGACTTTCAATCAACTTGGCTTAAAGATTTTTACAAGACTGGAAAAATTTGAGTATTCATAATTTTTGAGCTTTTCCTCAAAAATTCCTAGTTTGATTAGTTTTAATATTCAATTTTAAAATATAATTTCATCGCAAATATAGTCCCTCAATATTTCCTAAATTGTCTAGTTAAAAAAAATTATACCATTATATTAAATGTATTTAAAAACTCAAACTTGTGTTACTATAAATTATTTCACAAAAAAAGAAAATTTTAAAAAATAATGTTTGTGATTATTTATGGTTTATGCATGAATATATTACAGAAATTCAATTTGAAATATTTTTTGTGCAATACTACTCGAACTCGAAAAAAAACTCTATGCTTTCATTCAAAATTGACTCGAATTAAAAAATGCCTTCTCGCATACCCGAATAAAAACAAAATATATTTTTCTATCATAATTAAAAATAAAATTAAAAGAAATAGACATTTTCTCTGGAAAAAAGTTTTTTCAACCCAATATATTTTGTATTCTGCTAATTAAGAATGTTCACTTGCTTACACACATCTATGTTTGGCACGTTGGTCTCGACTATTTCCTATTCTGCTCTCTAAAGATATTTTCTTGCATTTTTTCTTTGTCTTGACTGTGTTGTGCTTGTGAGGTTATGTTATGTTGTGTTCCTTGTCAAGAAGACAAGGCAAGTGACAGAGCTGCTCCTCCACGGGGCCCAGTGATGCTTACAGACCTCGGCAAAGACCAAGAGAACACAGAGCCCAACAGGGAAAACCACCATTCTGTCATCACACCTGTGGTAGGGGGCGGAGGGATACCGAGTGCCAGTACCCCAAGTGAGAGACAGACCAAACGACCACGCAGGACTCGTAACGACACGGCCACTGGGTTGGACACGATCAACCAGGAGGCTCCCATCATAGAGCCCAGAGGTAACTACAGGGGTAAAACAGAGCAAAGACGTTCACAGGGGGGCTGACACCTCCCGTCTACCTCCTGAAAGTCCTAAAAAATATTTTTTTTTTAATCAACATGGGGGGAGTATCTCGTGATGATAAACTTTTATATCAACATTTTTTATTTCATGGTGTGAACTGTGAGTCACTTTATCATGTACATTCATTAACTTAAATTTATAAAAACAGATCAAACTGACATTTCTTCACAGTTTGAGTAAAGAGCACAGGCCGCAAAATTCGTGTGGAAATAATTCTACCAATTAGTTACAAAAATCATACAACTATTTTGTTTCATTTTTTCAATTAAAATAATATTTTATGCCTGATTTTTATTAATGGTTGAGTTACTATTTATTCTCAAACCATTACTAACTTACCCTATGTATGTGTCCTTCTAAAGTACCGGGTTTCGGCTTGTAACTCGACTCTAAAAAGTCACACGATCGAACCCCAGCACTCTTACGGGAAGGAAATCTATATGTATTGGTGGAATACGTTTTTCGCAGGCCAGTTAAGACCTCTAAGGTTGTCTGAGGGTCGCGTGCCCCGCCCAAGAGGTGAGTACGGGGAGGTAGATCAGGAGGAGAGGGGGGGCTCTGACCCCTTGAGGAGGTCCAAGAGACCACGCACATCTCGCAACGACTTGGTCACTGACGTGGCCTCACCAGAGCACAATGGTGAGTACAATCGTTTATTCAAAATATTCAACAGCTACCAGACTTTGATGCATTTTCTTCAAGACGACCATACACTGTGCTGAAATTCAACTCAAATTGTTAAATCAATTACCAATGAAAAATTTTATCTCCTTTACTGTATTAAGTTTGTATCTTTTTTTTTCCTTCAGTTTTTCCCATATTTTAACTATTTTAATTAACAATGAATAGTGTGAAGAAAGCAAAAAATTAATTCTAATATCTAACAAATTGGTTATTAGTTTACAATACACAACTACTGACAGAAGTGATTAACCCACTTTAATTTATTATTTTTTTAAATGGCATAAACATAAGATAACCACTGTGAGGTACTAGAGCATATAAGACTTAGTACACTTTATATGTGTGCAGGGGCCAATACCAGCAGTGCTGCCATCTCCACACCAATCAATACATCAAGTAGTGGTGGGCAAAAGAAGGGTAGCACAGGTGGCAAGAAGAAAAAACGCAAATCTCGACAGTCGCAGCAGCAACAACAGCAACAAATCCAACAACTGCGCGACGACACGCCCCCTCCAGGGGATGAACTTGCTATCGACCCCAACGAGCCAACATACTGCCTCTGTGATCAAATCTCTTATGGGGAGATGATTCTCTGTGACAATGACCTGTGCCCCATTGAGTGGTTCCACTTCTCATGTGTAGCGCTTACAACTAAACCTAAGGGCAAGTGGTTCTGCCCAAGGTGTCGGGGCGACCGCTCCAATGTCATGAAACCAAAGCAACAATTCCTAAAAGAGCTGGAGCGATACAATAAAGAGAAGGAGGAAAAGTCTTAAAAGTATAGGGTTTTGAGATATTTTTATTTAATTTTTTTTTAATGTGTTGATTCAATTTCCTGGTGTGTACTCGATGCTATTTGCTATTTGTAGAAATGTGGGCTAATCAAAAATTTTAATTCAAAATCTTATTAATAGGATTTACCGGTGTTTATTTTGATATTATATAAATAAAGCTACATAAATTATGTAACTTTATTTATTCAAATATACAGTAATTATTTTACAAAGGATATGATATTGATTTTAAATATTTTATACACCATATAATTTATGTCCTCATAACTTTCAAAAGAACAGTCATTTTCTACTAGACTACATTTAGATTATAATATATTTAAGTGGAAATAACTCATTAAATATTAAACTGGGTTGCTACACACCTGGAGAGCTGTAAAACCACGAGTAATTTTTTTTTGTCTGGAAAAAAACAGGAAAATAGTGGTAATTTTACCCAAAAAAACTGGAATATTTTTGCTTTTTGGGAATTAAACTGCAATCTTGAAATAGTAGATCTTTGTAAAGGAGGAAAAGTGAACTGAAGAAATGATCACATTCAATTCCTTATGTTCCACCCCCTATCTATATGGTTGCATGACAACTGCCTATATTTCTCTATCATTTAATTGGGTTAACCCTTATCCTTCTAACGGTTTGAATAATCCCAAATTAATTAAATAAGTAAAATAATTTGGTTAACCTTAATCCCTCTAACAGTTTGAATAATCCCTAATCAATTAATTAAATCATAAAAATAATTGGGTTAACCTTAATCCTTCTAACAGTTTGAATAATCCCTAATCAATTAATTAACTCAAAAAAATTATTGGTTTAATCTTAATCCCTCTAATATTTTGAATAATCCTTAATTGATTAATTAATCCATGAAATAAAATTATCATTACTCTACACAAGGAATTTAAAGTTATATAATTAATACTTAAAAAATTCACGGAATAACATTTATCTTTATTTCATTTTATTTCGATAATTATTGTTAACCATAGTAGACATTAATATGATATAAATAAATAAGTAAATTGAACATAAATATTCTCTATCCATTATAGCAACTAATATTCAACCTAAATTCCTGACAGATGAATAAGCTAAAATTTTACATAATGAAGTTTGATTTAAACCTTATAAAGTTCAGATAATTACAGAGAATATTATTAAATTAAAAGTAAATTTTCTTATTATTAAATTGTGGGAGATTAGTAGTTCAATTGTTTGTCAAATTATTAAAATCAAACAATTCATTCAATTTAATCCTTCCATGACTCCTGAGAATCAAAAATTAAAAGGGGTGACATATTTTTTTGTTAATGAGGCTGAGAAAATCATCATCATCATTATTATTATTATTATTATTATTATTATTATTATTATTATTATTATTCTAAACACCAATAGCATGACTTCACAATAATCAATAAACATAAAATGGCATTATTTTATACTACTCTTAATAGAAAGTGTCTAAAAATGAGTATTCCCTCTGATAAAACTGGAAAATAACATAAATTTTATATTAAGAAAATAGTGGCAACCCTGATTAATAATATTTATAGCTTGAGAGGCCATAGCAAATATTTTTTAAGCATACTTACTCTAACCAATCGAGGGGGTTAGAGCAGGTGGCTCTAGTTATTATTGCGTTAAACAGGTTTTTATCAAATACAATAAACATTTTTAGACAAAAATATTTAAAACTCGAGTTTTAGAAACAAATTATCCCTTTGAAAGTTGATTGAAAATTTTATATTTAATCACAAACTAATCGGTAATATGTATGAAATGAAAGTGCTTTAAACAGAATATAATATGTAATTAAATAAATGTGCTAGATTTGTAGTAAAATGAAACACAAAAGTAAAAACACTAACCAGGCCTGTGTGAGAATGACATTTTGTTTTCGGGAAATGTTTGGGTGGGAAATAATTTATCCTGTGGTCAAAAGAGGACAGAAAACAAAAAAAAAATTCTAATTAGTTCTTATATTTATTTTTCAGAGTAATAATTTTAGTCCAAACCTTAGCCTGTCCATTCATTCCAATAAAATAATAAAAACATAATTTGATGATAAAATTAATAGCTTATGGCAATTTGATCAGAAAGGAATGAAATTGTATAGGTTCAAATTTTGCATCCATTACTGTTTCCAGCCTGTGGTGAGTTTTTTATTCAAGCCATATATTACCCACTATCGGCTTGCTAGGCCTGTCTTAGCTTCATATGCCTTATAATCTAACTTAAGACTAGGACAGGCACAACATCCAGCCCCCCCAGCTGTTAATTCATCACTCTGGAATGGTAAACCAACATTTCATCAATGATAAATTTTTCGGTCATGCTGGGAATCAAACCCTAGACCTTTAGCTCAGTAGACAAACACCCTACTGACTGAGCTAAGGTGTCAGACTGTATAAGTTCAATTATGGTGTTGAAAAATGAGGCTAAAATGACTAAATGATTTTGTTATAATAGTTACAATAGTTACAAAACATAGTGAAAAAAGAAAGAGGTTTGAAATATGTTAAAGAAGCATAATATAAACCAATTTTATAATAATTACAGAACATACTGGAATGAGTTTTAACAACTAATTATACATTAAAACATCATCTGTTTCGAACCTGTGGCCGGGTCAGTTTAGTAAAATGCCTCCATCTTCCTTTATCCTTCCACCATTCTTCCTCCTTTAATTACATCCATTCTTATCCTCTCACTTGCACACTTTCTGATATATTCTCCATATATTCCTTTCTTGACCTCCTTTGCAGTCTTTTTCCTACATTCATTTTCATTATTTTCTTTGGCATCCTCTCCTCCATTCTCATTACATGCCCATACCATCTCAGTCTTGTCCATATGTTTTAGTTACTACGCCTCTCACAAAGATCGGTGTTATACTCCAAAATATTAGTGAAGTGAAATCTCTCTTAATAGCAAATAACTTGCGGGATCATAAAAAAAGGTCAGTTATTTGGGGGGTGGGGGGGGGCCTGGGTGGCATAGTTAGCTAACACGCTAGTTTCGTCTTGAGCTAGACTGCCGAGAATGGGGAGATCAAGGTTTGAATCTTGGTCAGGTGAATTTTTTTTATTTTTTTTCCTTAATGGTTTTCCACTCCCGCCATGCAAATGCAGGTTCACTTCCTCTAAATTCAACTTACCAATTCCTAACCCATTAGCCTAATTGTTTGTTAAGTGTATAACCCGAACGGTTAGTAAGGCAGAGTGCAAAATTTAAAAAAATGGGAAAAATATTTGTTTTTAAATAATGGTGCTTGAACACAATTTAATCAACATGAACTGTGAATATTACCTACAACAATATAATTAATATACTGTGCAGTATCATATGCAGGATGGATATAACACAGGAATAAATATTGTACAGAGTTTACTTTACAGATTGTATTATATGCAGACCAATACATAGATAAAATGTGGACAGTAGGCCTTCTGTACTGTAGGCCTATATGTATGGTCAAGCACAGACTAACGTAATATATTATATTCAAATTTCTCAAGCCTGTAGCCCCGTGTATTTTTCTCTGTTTTTAATGTATTAATTGTGTACCTTTTAATAATATAAAGGAGTGTTTCCAAAAATTTAGAACAATGTATAACTAAGTGAAAAGGGAATGAAGAGAGATGTGTGTTTGTTCCTGTCTAGGACTAACCTAACTATCCTTTCAGCTTGGCTTCCTTCACTATCATCATCAATCGATTCCAACCTGTGGCCGGGTCAGTTAATAAAATGCCTCCATCTTCCTTTATTATTCCACCATTCTCCTCCTCTAACTTTCTGTTATCTGCTCCTCCCATCTCTTTATTGGTCTCCCTTGTGGTCTTTTTCCTACATACCTAATCTCCATCATTCTCTTTGACATCCACTCCTTTTTCATCATCATTACATGCCTATACCATCTCAGTCTTGCTTTCTCTGTTATCTCATGTATTCCCACTCTTTCCTGGATATCTTCATTCCTTATCATGTTTCTATGCTGTTTTCATACTGTGAATGCTCCTGTGTGCCATGTGCATTAAATTAACCTTTTTAACTGTCTCAACCACTCTTTAAACGTCACTGCAACCTTTTACAGTTTGCATCATCCACTTTTTTCCTTCAGACAATTGAAAATATTATTTGCTTATTAGATGAACTGCTTAAAAGTGTCCTTGATGATTAGAAAATCTTTAAATCATATTTAGAGCTATTTTCTGTACAATTTACAGACCTATTTAAACTTAGACCATGACATGAAACATTTCATCATGACTTTTTTTTTAGGGCTATTAAAAGTAAAAACATTCAAACAATTTTGGTAGAAATGAGAAAATTCACATTGATTTAGTATTTTGTTCAAGCAACCTTATTTTGAGAATAGGCGTGTTTGAGTACTCAAAAATTCAAGTTCGAGTCGAGTTTTAATACTTGTTTAGACTCGACTTGAAGATTTTTACTTAACTCAAAAAGGTTAAGCTCTCAACATTTTTTATTTTATTTAAAATGAGTTTAATTATTTTGATTTGATTCAAAGATATTATTTCATAGCAAATAGAGTCCCTCAATATTTCCTTTTGTGAGATTTAAAAATATATAACTTGTACATCTATATTAAATTTATTTTAAAAGCTGAATTTATGTGATTATAATCTTTTTCACAAATAATGTTCTTTTTTTCTTTTTTTTATGTGTTAATGTTTAAAAAAAACTCAATCTTTTCATTCAAACTCGATTCAAACTTCAAACTAAAAAAATGCTTGCTCACACCCCTATTCGAGAATATAATTAATTTTATTGCAAATTAAATATATGACAAATTAGTATTTTAATGATAGAATATTAGGAAAATGGTAGAGCACAAATAAAAGTAAAAACACCGACACATATTTACACACACACTTCTATATTTCGATGCTATTATAGCATCTTCCTCAGGAAGTAGTAGTAATTAGACTGAACAGGGTGTTGTCTAATTACTTCTACTACTTGAGGAAGATGCTATAATAGCATCGAAATATAGAAGTGTGTGTGTAAATATGTGTCAGTGTTTTTACTTTTATTTGTGCTCTACCATTTTCCTAATATTCTATCATTTTATCACTAATTTTTTTTGCTCAATGCACTTTTTTCATACATATGACAAATTAGTCTGTAATCAAGTTGATAGTAGTGTGTCTAAAGAAGAAATTATTCCTGAAAAAGAAGATCAAAACTGTGGCAAGTGGGTGCTGTTTAGGTTGCTAAGGACATAATTTCTGGTGAAGATTGTTTTTCACAGATGAACTGGCACAGATTATTGACTATCAACCACATTTGTATGACAGAAAATAAGATTAAATGGATTGTTCAGATGTCAAATTAAATGCTATGAGTAGGGGGGAGTAAATACTGAAAAGATTGATGTTTTATTGGACTGCTTGTATAACTATGTGGTCTACAAATATCAACTATTTAACACTTTAAATTTCTAAATTTCTGTGACAGTTGGGGATGCGATAAACTCAAATATTGTTTGTTTTATTTTAATTTTAAATATATATTGTTTATATTTAGATATAGTAGCTTAGACACTAGATTTTATTTACAAATTATTTTATTTCAAAAATGTTTAATATATTTTAGCCCAACCTGATAAATCACTTAATTCAAATACTGCAGATTTTCCTCATGTAAGCATTAATTTGTAATTTTCATAACAGAAAAATTACACAAATTAAACATAAATATGTATTTAAGCCTTTAAATATTTTCATTTGTAAGACCTTGTAGTTGTTAAAACTGAAAAAAAAACCTTGCAAAGTGAAATTTAAGTTGACAAATATTCAAAGCAAAGTCGATGTGTCAAAATCTTTGTATACCCCTTGTGACAATAACAATGATTCAAACAAAAAATTATGTGAAATCAAACTAACTAGACTATTACTCATTTTTTTCAACATTTCAAATTAAAATTACTAACTATGCCCACTTGCTGATTATTTTCAATAGTTGACAACAGTATTTATTTCATATTTAAGCTAAACCATTTATCTTCCTTGTGAAGTGATCAATTTCAGAAGCGGTTTTAAAAAAATCATGATTCATGTGTTTTCCTATTTTTTGGGTGTAGACATAGGTAGTCAAGTTTCTTGGGCTGTGAAGCTGTGAGATGTCACTCTTTTATTTCTGGTTCAAAATGGTAAATCTATGTCTCATCCCCAATCACAATTTGGCAAAGAAAATCATCCCCATCCTTATGCCGAACAAACAATTCGGTAGCATTTTCCTTCCTTTGGGCCATGTATAGTCTGGTACCAGCTGTTATGGAACAAAATGTGGATACACTCTTGAATATTATAGACGAGACTGAATTATAGTCTTTAGATTCTCTTCATGAATTCTGAGATAGTGTCATGTCGGCCCTTCCAAATGATTGTATCAGTATGCTGTACATTCTAAAGGGGCAAGTAAGGAGGCAAATGAGGTGAACAAATTTTTTTTTAGCACTGCATCTTATTACCTGATCAGGTTATACACACATGTACTAATCACGTTAATGAGTTAGGGATGAGGAAGGAAGCATTTTAGAAGTAGTGTACCCATATTTGCTTGGAGGAAGGGGGAAAACCTCAGTACACCTGACCGGGATATAAACCCTGTCATTGGCATTCTAGTCTATTGTAAGAGTGATGCCTTAGACTACGAAAGCAGGTAGGTTGCTTATTAGCTTTTATCATAAGGAAGCAGCACATACAAGTGCTGTTAACATACAGGCAAGTCCAATTGTAGTCTCAGCATAAAACTGTTCACAAAAATAACATATGAAACATAAACACTGCTGCACTTGCATGTGCTGTGGTCAACTAAAAGCTACTACAACCTGTTTAAACAGGACAAATGAACAGGTAGCTTGCTTCTGAAATATGTGTGTTGTGGGGTAAGTCAAATTCACCATGGAATAAATTAATAATAATAATAATATTTAGCACCGCGTCTTACTACCCGTTCGGGTTATACGCTTAAGTACTAATTACTCTAATGGATTAGGAATTGGGAGGGTTTAATATAGATTAAGTGAACCCACATTTACGTGGAGGGAGAGTGGAAAACCATTTAGGAAACCCTCTCCCCCAGTTCAACCGAGTGAGATTCGAACCTTGGTCTCCCAGTCCTCAGCCATCTAGCTCAACACGCGCGTTAGCTAAATNCCCCCCCGTTCATCCGACCAAGATTCGAACTTCGATCTCCCCGTCCTCGGCGATCGAGCTCAACACGACTAGCGCGTTAGCCAATTACGCCATCGAGGCGGGTTATCGGGAATAAAATAAACTTTCTATTCACTTGCCTTGCCGGCCAGCTTGAGCTACAATCTGCTTAACTCAAATATAAACTAAGCTTTCACACCACCACTATTATCTAATGGTAATTGTAATGGTCATGAATAAAGTGGCAAGGAAACTTGGGGAGTAAAGAATGAACGCCATGATGTTTGCTGCTGACTTGTGGTATGGGGGGGAGAAGGAAGAGTAATTACAGGAAGTGAAATAGTTTGGAACAAAATCTAGACAGCAAAGTGTGAAGTGATAGTAATGTCAAGGAAGAGGATAAGGGCTGGTACAACATGTTAAATATCTTGGAGGTGTGATTGAGGCGAAGATTGGGAGTAGATAGGATTTAATAAGAAGAGGGCAGCATGGGGAGTTGTATATATGTGTAAGAGATTTGCTATGAAGGGGAGAAATACGTTTGAAGTGTAAAGAATTGCTGTATAGGGTGTACCCAGTCACATATGCAGCAGAAACATGGTCATTGAATGTAAGAGAGACTAGGAAAGTGGAGGCCATGAGAATGAAATTATCGGGGAAAGAGTGGGAGTACATGAGAAAGTAGAGGAAGCAAGACTGAGATGTTATGGTCATGTAATGAGGATGGAGAACAAGATGTATCTAGGGAAAATATCGCAAGAGAGACCAAGAAGGAGATGGGAAGAGCAGATAACAAAAAGTAAGCAAGTAAGAGGAGAAGAATGGTGTAAGGATAGAGGAGGATTGAGGCATTTTACTATACTGTCCTGGCCATATACTGGAAACGATAAGTTATTCAAATGTGACTAGAGGCTTGACGCATGAAACCTACATACAAAATTTTCTTCGTTTCCCTGTGTAAACTTGTCTTTAAACAAGCACTATATACTTGTGGGAATTTTTAATTGTTTTGCCTTTGCTAATATGAATACAATGACCTATCTATTTATATTGTACACTTCACTATCAGAAACCATTTAAACACTGACTCTTCTATACATAACATTTAGTAAAACATTCTGAGTATGTATTTTTCGAAAGGTGGGAAGCTCAAAAAAATGCTCGTCAAATTCTAAAGTGTTTTTGATAATTTTTGGCAGAGTAAAAATGGGCTGTATCTTAAAGAGCAAAACTCTTTTGGAAATAAATAAACTCACACACAAACTAAAATAGTCATTTGGCTCAAACCATATATATTTCAAACTGAATTTGGTTTCTCTAACTTGTTTGCTTCTGGTAGATTTAAACATCTAAAAGTATAAGGCAAGCTTTTATAGTTGTGTTTGTCTTCAGTTATTAAACCTAACAAGCAAGTCATTCAATATTTATAAGTAAAAATCACTTTAGAAGAGTAATAATCATAAATATTGTATTATATTTGGAAGAAAGTATAGGAAAGGTGGATAGAAACATATAAAAGGGAAAGACAAAATATGGCATTTACAATGAAAAGAAGAACACAGTTCACACTTTACATTGCTGCCAATGGACAAAGAGGTAATGACTGCCTCTTCAAGAAAATCAATCGTCACCACCCAATCCCCCGACCCAGGTTTCATTCTATTGGAACTCATCAGGGAGGAGTGGGAAACGCGCAAAGCAACTTCTTAAAAGAGGAAGCCAAAAAACACAAAAGGGGAAAATTTAAATAAGTAAAGAATGATGATAGGACCCATAGATAGGAATAACATAAAAGACAAACACAGGAAAAGGACATTGGATGTGAATATATAATATATCTCTGTAAGGAAAACCTCTTTTCGCTTTATGATGGGGGGGGATTGAGCAGTAACGACCGATTTTCTTCAAGAGGCAACCATTACCTCTTTGTCTAATGACAGCAATGTAAAGTGTGGACTGTGTTGTTCTTTTCAATGTAAAAGCTATATTTTGTTTGTTTCCTCTTATATGTTTCTATCCACCTTTCCTGTACCTTCTTCCAAATATAATACAATTACCTCTTAAAGCGAATAGAGAATAATCATAAATAGTGAAATATTAACAATAGAACTTGACCACACTATCATTTAAATACTTTTTGCTTTTTAAACTAATTTTGTTTATTTATTTGTAAACTATTTTCCTTTATAGACAAAGTTAATATTTAGAGTAGTGGTTTCCAACCTTTTTTGGAGTGGGACCCCAATTTTTTCCTCTGAGATTGTCGTGACCCCTTGCATTTGGATCCTAGATTTTGAATTAATACAGAATGATTATTTATATATATTTATCAAATGTATCACTCAATAAACAATTTAAAAAACAAAGTGTATAAATAGCATAAACATTACCAAAATAAACTAAACATAAGCTGTACAGTGGGTGGAATTTTTTATCCTAAATTGATGCACATAGTTTAATAAACCTTGACACTAGTGAAGAAATAGCCAATCTGAGATCCGGCTCTATGTTAAGCCAATTTATATATTTAGTTTTAATGGCAGCCACAGCAGAAAATCCGGTTTCGCAGAGATAGGATGTGGAAAACGGCAAGAGAACTGTTACGTCTTTTGCACTCATTGTTGGGTACTCACTTTCAACCTGAAGCCAAAACTGTGTGAGCTCACATGTTTTAAAATTGTGTTCCCCTATGGGATCCAAGGGCAGGTCTATCAGTTTTTCTTGTTCACTAATTGGCAGCCTCTTTTTTTGCTTCAACAGAAAGAGGATTTTGCACCGCTCATTTTGACTGACATCATCATAAGATTCCTTAAAATATTTTTTGAATCTTAATTTTAGCAATTTGAGGTGGTCATTGATAAAAAAAAAATTGCTAAAGTTGTGCTAGACATTGTCATGTTCTTCATGCGTTTCGTTCAGTCTTGGGAACATATCAAGAAAACCTTCAACTTTAGCCAGCCATTGAATCCAGTTTCCCAATAAAATCACTCACCTTGTCACTTGAAGTGAAAATGTTCGATCCAGACCCCTACGGTGATGTGTTTAAAATATTAATTATTTCAAATATATCAGCAAGATACGTTTGTTTGAACAAGAAACTGTTCTCATTGATCTCATTTTTATTCCCAGGATAGTCACCGTCTTTGAGGTAAAGACTAATTTCATCCTTTAGTTCAAACAACCTTGCGAGCCCTTTCCCACGTGACAACCAGCGTGCAGCAGAGTAGTACTATAAGAGAGCACTGTGATCAGCACCTGCTCCCTCGCATAAAGCAGCAAACAAATGTGATTCAGTTGGTCTTGTCTTAATGTAGCTCACTATTTTAATGATGGAACTAAAGACAACACTTAGTTTTTTGATGCAAGTGACTCCTTGTGGATAATACATTGAGTCCAGATGGCATTAAGAGCCTTTCCTTTCACGAGAGCTTGTAAACCACTTCTTTCTCCAGACATGGCAGGAGCACCTTCACTGCACATCCCAACACAATTTTTCCACTTAATCTCGTTTTCTGTCAAAAAATCATCCAAAATCTTGAAAAGTCCCTCAGCACTGGCTCTTCCCGGAATCAGTTTGCAGAACAATAGGTCCTCTTTGACAGATCTGTTATTGATGTAGCGAACATAAGTTATAAGGTGGGCATCCTTCACTGAGTCAGTGGCTTCGTTGACCTGTATTGCAAATTTTTACATTCTCATAGCTTTGGTCAGTTGTTCTTGTATGTCTTGCGCCATGTCAGATATTCGTCTTCCCGCTGTGTTATCTGCTAGAGGGATCTTCCGAACTAGATCTGCAGGTGCTTTGTCAAATATTATTTCAGTAATTTTGATAGCAGCAGGCAAAACGAGTCTCTCTCCAACAGAATGAGTCTTTTTACATTTTGCAATCATATATGAAACTTTGTATGATACCAGAAGTCCCTTGGTAGGAATACTTGTCATTTTTATAATTGATTTGATCTGTCCAGAATATTCTTCCAATTTTTTCTTAAGAATATAACCCAGTTTTCCTGCAAGCTGAATATGTTTTGATTCCAGGTGTTGCTTCAGCTTGTTTGGTTTAATATTCTCTGAAGATAAAACATACAAACACAGCAAGCACAAGGGTCTCTCCTCGCCATCTTTTTAAACACAGGTGAACCCGAACGATAAAAAATCTTCAACATACTTTCAAACTTTTATTTTCTTACCAGACTCTCTCCTGCTGCAACTAGCAAAACTTCCTTTCAGGAATGTATCCATGTCATTATTAATTATGTTGTTATTCACATGCACTTTTGTGAACAAAGGAGGGAAATTTATGTTAACAGTACAGAAATGAAAACTACAAAACAACAATACACAAGCTTGCCAGGTAATCACACACTGTGTACGATCGGTGGTTGACCACTCAAGGAAACAGGCTGACTCAGCTTCGCTAATACACTGCTTTTATATGAAAGTGAACGAGAGCTCAAAGAAGAGAATGGCGAGCTTGGCAGATATTCTGCATTTGAACAAAGCGAGCGCTTGCAGTGTCACTCACCCAAATATGAGGGTGCCGAAACTGTTTCGGTAAACATGCAGTTGGTGTTAGCTAGCCAAAATATTCTGTTTCTATTTGGATTTTGAGCTTAACTATACTCATAAAAATCTTGTAAAATACAGTATAAGGTTATAGTCCTCACAAAACTTGTGACCCCTTCGGATTAATACCGCAACCCCCAGGTTGGTTATCACTGATTTAGAGGGTATAGTGTTTCTTAGGTAAAATCAGAATAGAAAATACACTAGTTCGATTTAGCCCTATTTCAGACTGACTTGTAACTAGGCTGTGAGACTTGATGGGGCTAAACCCTGACTTCCTATAACAAAGTCACATGTGCTAACCGCACAGCCAAACTCATACATATTTACAGGAAGAGTTGAGATTAAAATAAAACTTTTTTTTTTCTAGTTGGAATTTGTTTTATACTAGGGGTCTGCAAGCTCGAGTTGAGTTGATATTGAGAGATTTTCTCATAAATCTGCTTAGTCGAGCTTGGGTTGAATGAATATATATGATTATAAAACTTAATTTTCATGAAAAGGAAATACAATTAGCACATTTCGAGCGTCCTCCTAGACAACGGTACGTTAGTACTGGCTAATTTTTCAGCAAACTGGGCACTACGAGTGATTTAGCTCATACAGGCCATTATTATTAATGAGCTGAGAAAAAGGGATATACTTTGCTTAGTTACTTTATATTAAGACTTATTGCATTTTAAGTAAGTGATATAAAAATTGTATTTATGCTTGGGTGTCATTTGATGTGGTGGAAAACTCGCAAATGATTAATTAGCAATTTCAGGATAGAATCGAGCATATTAAATAATTCTATCAAGCAATCTAATATATTTTATATGTGTAAAATTAATAATTGAAAACTTCTTTCCTCTGTTGAACTCAAGGCCTTAGTCAATGGGGGGTTTTGGAGGTTCAAACCCCCCTGAAATTTTATGAACAAAATATATATGGTTTTATTTATGGTTCAAACAATATCAAAATTAAGGTAAAAGTACAAATTAGGGGGCTCTGTTACCATAAAACGCACTTAAGAGAGATTTTAGAGGTGTTTAATATTTATAATTTTTTCTAGCCTTCGGCAGTTAGTGGGTTATGTGGCCATAAAAATACACTTCAGATAGCTTCTAGAACTGTTTATCATTTAGAAATTTTTCCAGCCTCCGGCAATTGGGGGATGTGCCCACAAAACCACCCCTGAAATTATTGGCTGGCTACGGCCTTGGTTGAGCTACATTTATTTTAGAGATAAGAATATACCAGAAAGTAGGAACAAATAAATGTGGCTTTCACAATGAAAATAGGAACACATTTCACACACAATACTGCTACCATAAGCCAAAGAGGTAAAAGAAAATTGCTAAGTGATTATTGTTGTCTGACCAAAGGTCATTTTTTTGACTGAAGCCAAAGGCAAACTTTGTTTTCTTTTTCAGCTTCAGCTCAATCCGATGAAATTGCATAAATTGTGAAAAATCCCTATCTTCAAGTTTAATCCAATTTCTGTTGCACTTTGAATTTATGATCGTGTTTATTTAAATAACAGGTCACATTTTTTATTGTTGCTAAAATAAAGTAGAATACATTTCCAAAATTGTGATACATAATAATAATATAAATACAAAATAAAACTATGATTAAAATATAAATCACTTCTTCCTCTTAATATTTGGCTTTAAAAAAGGGACTACATTATTTTTTATTGCTATCCAGTACAATCCTAAAAATTTATCAGTTCTCTTTTATGTATATAATAATTACATTAGCCACGGTTTGAGTGGAAAGTAGTTCTTAATAATCTGATAGTAACACTAGACTGTAGTAAACACGGACATTGTGTCATCACTACTGACTAGTCTACCCCTGGGCGCCTAAATCCAACAGGCAGTGACCTAGCAGTGTGTCACCACTACTGACTAATCTACCCCCGGGCGCCTGAATCCAACAGGCAGCGACTTTTCAGTTGTCACGTGAGCGCTCCCACACCGCACCCACGAGCATACGCTAGATAAGGTAAGTTGAATGAACCTTCGGCTTCGGCAAAACCTTTGCTCTAATTGTGGCCAAAGCCAATTTTATGGTCTGACACTAGTGATTATTGTAACTCATTCAACTTTGGTTTAGTTTAAGCCTTGCAAACCTTATAAATTTTGAATCCTAATCCTAATCTTACTAACATATTAAAAAATATTCAATAAAGTTTCATATCTGAACTTATTTTTAAAATAAAATATTTGATCCTATATTTTTTAAATATTAGATTCGACTGGTATTTGATTTGATTAAATAAATTTAGCATGAGATTTGATTCAAATTTGATTTTTGATTTATTTAGTTTTTAGACATGATATTCAATTTGGACTTGACTAAAAAAAAAATTTTAGACATGAGATTCGATTCAAGTCAGTTTGCCAAGATTCAGATTCAATTCAAAATTGAAAATTATAGATTCACACAGGCTTAGTTTAGTTTAGTTAGAATATTTTAAGAGAAAATGGGAAATACAAATTGCTAAAACGTTGTAGGTTTTCTTTTGGTTTGTCATTTTTTATTTTTAATATTGTAGAAAGATCCAGGATCTAGGTTTTACATGTCAAGGCCCTACACCAGGGGTTCCCAAACTTTTTTGGACAGTGCCACCCTTCAAATGTCAGATTTTCATTGTGACACCCCTGTACCCAATATTTTCAAGGAGCATTAGAATCCAGAACTCATATGAAGGGAGCACTTTCACAAGAAATAATTATCTGTTTTCTTGTATTATTAATTCCATTTTATACATTATAATTTTCAGTTTTTCCTTATTGTTGCGACACCCTGGATCAAGACCGGGGATACCCTAGGGAGTCGCAATGCACAGTTTGGAAACCCCTGCCCTAATCAGTATGGACAACATCTATTGGTGGTCATCTCCGCAGCCCCCTTTTTCTAACTTCAAATCTTAGTATATCAGCTCTTCCACTTCCCCCACTTAGCCTTCCTTCTCTATATGGCACACGCCACATGTGACTGAGGCAAGAAGTCTATTCTAAATTATAGAAAATTTGAATTTTTTAAAATTGAACTTTAAGAATGAATTCAAAATAGAAATATGGGAATAGTTCTTCATGATTAAAAATAATACTTTTTATTTTTACAATAAATAATTTTAGAGTAATTTACAAATAATTAATTTTTAAAATTTGAATTGTGTTAAATATATTTGAACAATTTGGAATAACATTTATGTATAAAGAGAGTTTATTGTAATCAACAAGATAATGTGTTTGTTTTTATCAAAGAAACATAAAAAAGGATTTACTTAAAACCTATACTTGAAAACTATCTTCGATACCATTATACACAATATGAGAAAGTTTGTGTCATACCATTTATTTTGTTGTAGTTTATTAGTTATTTGGCTGAAAGGATGAAACAAAAAATGTGTTTGTGGCAATGAATATATTGAATAAGTTATATTTTTATGTAGTGGCTTATCTAACTACTTTTCTTCAATGCTTTTTATATATAAATATTTTATAATTAACTTTATCTTATACAAAAAATTTATGTATATGAAAATAAACTATTTGTTGATTGAATTTGTTCTAATGTTATTATTATTATTATTATTAGCACCGCGTCTTGCTACCCGTTCGGGTTATACGCACTTACGCTAATGTGTAATGGTAGGGTGATTGTGAGATGAAATGGAGGACCTACAGTTTAACGTGGAATCCGAACCACGGTGGAGGCCTGGCATTCCTCACATTCACAAGTTGTGATTAATACACATCTTGTCAGAGGTGAAGGAAGGGTTTGGCATTCAGATAAATCTGTGCCGGGACCGAGGATTGAACCCCGGACCCTCAGCTCAGAAGTCTGACACCTTACCCCTAGACCACCAGGTCACCTTTGTTCTAATGTTATTTGTTAAAAATAATTCCATATGGCACAGTTTTAGCATAGGTTTTTTTTAGTTTCTTCGTTGTCTTAAATTTAATTTATACTATTTAATAGACCATCAAACCAAGATTATTTTGTAACCATTAAGTTTTTATTTATTTTAGGTATTTAACTTGCACTTTTTGAATAGAGTGATTATATCAACACACGAGAATTTTTATGAGCAAGAGTGAAGGGCCTTAACAATTTTGCCGGGAAAGATATTTTCACATACCTTCCAAGATCCTTTAACATGCCACAATCGACATGGGACCGACGGATTTACTTCCCCTCCGAAAGAAGTCATGTACAGATTTTTACTGCTCAAGAAAAATCCAGCAACCTTGGCTGTTTTTGAACCCATGGACATTGAGTTCCGAGGCGAGCACTTCACTCAAAGTTTACCAAGGTGGACTGCAACCATCAGGTATATCAATATTTTTACTGAAAATAGTTATGTGGGCACTACTCAAATTCCAGTTAGGAAGCCTGGTTGATCCCAAACAATTAATGGGAGTAGTTTCCCATCGACCCAATACTAGAGTCATTTAAGTGGAAAGGAAGGGAACACAAGCTAAGGTCCATATTTGTACACTTTCTCTGACAAAAATTCTGTTTTGGCCAAAATATATGTTCAGTATGGTAAATACATTGTAATGACACTGTTTTGGACCCCTGTAATATATTCAAAAAGTCATGGATGAAGTGTAATTTTCTTTAAAGTGTTATGAGCAAATTACCCTTTTAATACTTCATTCATGAAAAATCACGCGTTTTCAGAAATAATGTCATATAAAAATGACTTTCATCAATTTTCCTGTGAAATATGAAACTTATCTTGATAATCTTTATAAGCAAAAATCAAAATTGAATAAGCCAATTATGAAATTAAGTGATAAACTTGTTTTATGATTTCAGGTACGATAGTCAAAAGAGTTTACCAAACAAGGATGAAAATAAAATATGAAGGTTTGTAGTTAGGCAGATTCTTAAATTTAACCTACATCAAATTTCAAGAATAAGATGTAATTATTTCTTTATTTTGATTATTTAATTCAATTTTAAAATATGCACACATCAAAATATAAATAATAATTCCATATCTATGTTTTAAAGTCTCTTAAAGGATAGCAAGCAATATGAGTTACATCACATATTTTTTATCATAAAATAAACCATTTAGGAACTAAAAAATAGCAAAATACAAATGAATAGAGAAACATTAGAATTTTTGTTAGAATAAATGTGTATTTATTGTTATATCACAATCTTTGTTTTTCATTAAACCATTTCAGATTTATTTTATTTAAAATATATTAAAAATGCATTTTAGAAAAAATATTATTTTCAACATCCTCTTGGATATTTTATAATATTTTTTATAGAAATAAGTTTGATTCTGAAATAATCGGCACAAGCTGTTATGTTGAAGTTCAACTCATCTCTACTTTGTCCGTTCTGGCTGAGATGTTTGGCACAGAAGAACCAATCAAATATCAGAACCAACCCTCTCAAATCAGTGTGCATGCGCTTTAGAAACAGAAGCAAGCAAACAGCTTCGTTGGCCGTTGTGAGGAGATTTGAAATAACCTGTTAATGTAAAGCGTGTGTATCAATGTATTGGATTGTGCCACAACACAGCATTAAAATTTGAAAACATCTATCGGGAGAATGATCTTAAATACATGTTTATCCACCAGAAAATAAAATATGTTGGTAATCAGCTGTTTTAAGATTGCGTTGCAATGCACCATGGGTCAACATATAGCGAGTGAATTGCCGCGCTACTCAGGCAGATTCTACTTTCTATTTTTGGTGAACGTGTGAATCGAGCTATAGAGGTAAGGAAGGATGAATTTGTAGGTGGTGTATCTGCATTTGTATGAAGGGAGAGTGGAAAAACATCCAGTGAAAAAAAGACTCAACACTTAACCGGGATTTGAACCCCAACACTCCAGTCTATTGCAAGAGTGACACCGAAACAAAATCATTAGGAGCGGAGCTGTTAATTGAAATAGATTTGTTTTAATTCATACTTTTATTTACATCAATGGAGAAGCACAAGTACATTTTAATGAGAAAATTATTTTTTTCCCCAAAATTAAATATTTCACTTTAATCTGTTTTCCGATTTAGGGAACCTAAACTTATATCGCAAGCATGTCCAGGCCGTGGCCCCTGAGTTCATTCTGTGCTACAGCTCAAATTGAAATAATTCAAATTGCAGAAATAAACAACAAATCAGCCTCTTGGAGCGGACATAAACTCTCGCTAATGTCCATAAAGTTTCCAGAAATGTAGCTATAATGTTACTTATTAATGTATTTCTTAAAAAATAAATAGCTATTCGTTTATGTTTTTACTATATCTAGGAATTAGGTCCTATAAATTTCGTGTATGGCCCCTGGCCAATTCCCCAATAAATATGCGACCCTAAGCCGAGGAATGATTGGCCATACCTATTCTAGATAATAGTTCATCCTCTTAACCTCTCAAGTGTGATTTTAATCAGTTACTGAAACACCTCCTAAGGGTGACTTAATTTCTCTAGTACAATCAGTTTAAGCATGTAAATGCATTACAAATTACTGACAACTCATGATATTGCACACACTGCAGCAAACTTCACAAGTGGATGACTAAAGATGTTGTACATGCTGAAGAGGTTAAACCCCAAATTACTAGTACAGATTGTTTGTGTGATGATCTCTAGATGGGTGATTCTTTGGGCTCCAGTAATATTTCATTGACGGCGCACTGAGCTGGTTGGGTGACTGCATACATCACTGCTTGGGCCACGTCTGCTGGGTCAAGCATCCGGTCCTTATTTGGGCCATAAAGAGAGAGTGCCTACAAAACCAAAGATCAGTATACCGCCGATGTTGTATAGCAATTGCTGATTTATTTTTGAATTAATAATTGTCTAATCTTTGTATGAAAGAAGAAGGACAAGTTGGTGGAATTATACTGGAATCTGGCGCTAGTCATGTTGAGCTCTACCGCCGAGGACAGGGAGATCGAGGTTCAAATCTCGGTCGGGTGAACTGGGGGTGGTTTTTCCTAAATGATTTTCCATCTCTCCCTCCACGCAAATGCGGGTTCACTTCCTCTAAATTCAACCTTCCCAATTCCTAATCCATTAGCGTAATTATTACTTAAGCGGATAACCCGAACGGGTAGTAAGACGCGGTGCTAAAAATAATAATAATAATAATAATAATAATAATAATATACTGGAATCTGCTTGATAAACCATCATGTGAGAAAGAATATCTTTAAATTTGCACATTGATATCGAGCCCTAGCCTCTTGGGGTCAGCTTTAGGCAAAATATCTCCGTAAAACCTAGCCTCCCAGATGAGTGTCGGGCACAATATCTTTGCTAAACTTAGGCAAAGTATCATCATAACTTGATCTCTAGGAGTAGCTTTACCAAAACTATATAATATTAGGATCCAACAAATTCTTCCTACCCTTTTCACAATAAATATTCACAGTATTTTAACATATTTAATATTTATACATTTTTCTAAACATATATTGACAAAATATTAAGATATATATATGGTACATCACCTCCTGGTCAGACGAGCTGAGAAGAATCTCTGTCTTGACGTCTCCTGGCTGTATGCATGTGACCTTGACTCCTGAACCACACACCTCCTGTCTCAGGGCTCTATACATGCCCTCCAAGAAATACTTAGTACCCGAATACACCGCTAGACCAGCAAAAGCCTGAAATTATACGTTGTATGTTGTATGACTAACTTTTCAGCATGGTCATATAGTGAGCGCTTCTCTGTAATAATATCAATCAGAGGGTATCTGTACTCATCAGGGTGTATTATAGCCACTACCTAATCCACAACCATTAAGTTGGGATGGAAGTAGACACTAGAATAGATCAGTGTTGTTGTTGTGTTGTTTTTTTTGCAGTTTTTATAGCAAACAATTTTTTTAGTTAAAATAAATTAAATATTTCTCCAATAGAAACAACGTGTTTAATTTTCTATGGATGGTAATACCAACAGATCTTAAATATGTGTTATGAACATATTAGAATTTGATGATAAACTTTTTAAATGAGTTCTCATAAAACTCTAGGACAGTCTTTACAGATATTCAAAAACTGTTAATAATACCATTTTAAGAAAATTAAACTCTGTTTCTTCTGAAAAAAATTCTGTTTTAATTTGAAAAAAAAAAAAGTTGCTATAATAAGTGCAAAAAATATTGCCCTTAACTCACAATTCCTACTATCACACCTTAATATAGTTTAGGAAAATATGTATGGTGAGTGTCAGATGATGGTAGGTATCTGACAGTATATTTGTGCATTAAATCTTATGTCATATTTCCTAGATAGGACTTATCGGTGCCGATCAAATAACAGTATTTCATTTTGTCAATGTTGACAGGAATATTTTTATGTTTTATCTTCCTAAAAACCCAGTCACAACGACTGGTTTTTGATCTCCCAGACTTGTAGTTTTTCACACAAACAACAAACAAATATTGTTTCTCGAGCCTCCAGTTTGTACCTTTCTGCCGGCATCAGAGGTGATGCTAACAATGTGACCGTCTCCTCGCTCCACCATGCCTGGTAGCACCGCAGCAAGGCAGTTGAGTTGACCGTTCACGTTGACATCCACCATACGGTGCCATTGGTCGAGTTTAGCATGCTTCATTTGTGTATAGTGCATTACACCAGCGTTGTTTACTAGAATGTTGATTGGACCCAGAAGAGACATCGCCTGCTTTATCTTCACAGCCACCTAACATCAATGTTTTATTATTTATTTGTTATTAAAATGCTCTTATAACATGTCTGACAGTCAGTTTAAATTACATAGCGATTTAAAGGCCTTTATCACAGTTGATATAGTTAAGGATAAGTTCTTCAGATGATAACCGACAATCTTTGAAATATGTTCACTCAACACTCTAATGGGGTCAAACATATTTCTTCCCTTGGTGTGACATGGTGGTCATGAGTTATTCCTGAGTTAGCTATAACCTAGCACTGCAAGTACAGTTTTGGCCAGTAATAACTCAACTTGTGTGTTGAACAGCTGTAAATAAATTACTTTCAAAAATCTAATGAAACAGAATGAAGGTGACTATTAAAGAATTACCCTACACCATCATTTACCTAACGGTAGTTTTGGGAAACAGATCATAGAAAATTTTCGGCTTCCCCCTTCTCCCAATTCAGTAGTTCAGTAAAATATTTTTAAGCATTTAACGAAACGAGATGGTGAATTTTAAGATATTACACCGGCATCCGTCTGGAGTGAGAATTGGAAAATAAATCATGGAAAACTCACTCTCCAATACAACCATTATGGATCCAGCCTTTACCTCTCGATTCAAAGTCAAGCACTCTCTTCATGTGGTTGACCTAAGATATTAATTTCGATTTAAGTTGAGCATATATTGTTCACTCAAATGTTTCAAATCTGAGTAGGAATAGTCACTTCAAACAAAACTCTCTTCTTGAAAAGGATGCATGAATGTTTTTATTTGTAAAGTGTCCAAGCACTGCCTCTAATACTTATTTTAAATCTAAATAAACTTAATCAGTGTTTTTTAAATTCTCAACACACTAGGTATTTGTATCATTGTTGGATATTGAACCATTTGTACACTATACCAAACATTCCACTTGCTTGTTTGAGCCTAAGCCACGGCCTTTTGGTTCAGTTTAGTTTACTAATCCCTCACTCTACCACCAAATAATTTGTATAGTTTCTCATCAATGCAGATCTTACATGTGTATGTTCCTACCTCCTCTGCAACACATACGTCCATCTTGACTGATATGGTCTACCCCTCCCTGCGCCTCTATTGAGGTCTTACATGTGTATGTTCCTACCTCCTCTGCAACACATACGTCCATCTTGACTGATATGATTACCCCTCCATGCGCCTCTATCGAGGTATTACATGTGTATGTTCCTACCTCCTCTGCAACACATACGTCCATCTTGACTGATATGGCTACCCCTCCCTGCGCCTCTATTGAGGCTTGAAGCTCCTTCAGCCTGTCCAGCCTTCGTGCTACCAGAGCCACCTTGGCCCCAGCCATTGCCAGGTGTTCAGCCACTGCTGCGCCGATTCCTGAAGATGCTCCTGTCACCAGCACCACTTTACCTAATAGCACCTGTGCCACTGGACATAACAGTAAAATAGGGACTTTAAAGGTGCTCGGCTAATCATGTGTTTGTGTGCACATGTATGTATGCTTGTATATATAAATATGTTTGGGACTCCTTATGAATAATAATGCCTTCAAAAAAATTATGTTGGGCTCAATTTCAATAGTAGTTCACATTTAATTTATAAAATATATTTTTGGTGTGAATTAAAAATAAATATATTTTACTTTAATCATGGCCAACAAGAGATGATCAAAATATACAAATAGATGTCAACAACACTAACCATAGACAAAGTTGGCAATCAGCTGCTAGGAGGTTTTAAAGTTCCCTCCTCTTAGCCAAAACAGAATCGCATTGAAAGTTGATGGCTAGACTGGTCCGAACTTAAACAAAACTTCCCGAGCTACGTCCATACTAGAGATAATATTAATCTGCAGTTTAACAACTATACATTACATTACCAAGACCCTTAGTCATTGTTATAACAATCAAATTGAATAAATAATTAACACCTTAATAAGAGCATGCATCTAGCAGGTCCAACTCAGTTCCAGGCCCGCGCGAGTTAAGGGAGTAAAAGGGAAAATAAAAGCCCAATATGTGCCAGAAATGTGTGCAGTGCTTTCGTATTTGAATGATTACTCGAAATTTTCCAAGGTGACGACTAAGCTTATTGTTAATAACTGCAGTATGTTCCTATTAGGACAGAATAGAGATTAGCTGTGACGCCATTCTAAAATGGTCAAAAACAGTCTTTTCAATGTAGTTTTATCCAAATATAATTTAATATTTCAACAGTGTTCAGTATTAGGAACTTCTCTTTATCTCCATTAATGTGTAATCAGAAATGGTCCACATGCAATAGTCTTCGTGTAAATTTAAGATTTCTAGCAGACTGCATCACAAAGTTGATTAGTATGGGATGTACGCTCTTAATTAATAATGTGCACCAGAGCTACCTACTAAACAAAACTGTCACTTACAGTTCCTACATCTCTTTTGAGGTCTCTGTATAAAACCCAGCGTGGACAGGTGTTTCAGGTAGAGCCTCATTAGATCCGCATCTACCTCGGGGTATGTCACGGCTTGCATTGCCATGGTGTTGTCCAAGTTGAGGTGCCTGAACGTGCCAAGACACGAGAAATAGCTCGGCTCCCTGTGGAGAAAGATCACACACCTGATATAGTGCTATCGTACCCCCCCTTTGATTTAATAGGTTCACCACACTATAAATAAAAGGTAGGTTGGTCACAAGAGAGTTAATTTTTTTATTCATAACATACAACTCGTAGAAATATGAAAGTGAGGCATACAAAGAGTAGCCGAGTGAAAAAGTCAACAAGGACTGATTGAAATAATAAATAATGGGGCAAGACCCCAAGTCTTTGAGAGAAAACAGTAAGACAATAATAAAAGAATACATATAAAATTGACCCAGCGCAGAAGGCGACTAACCTAACTAGAAAAGGTTAAATAAAGACAAAAAGTATTGGTGTACACAACTCATCGATGCCGATACAAATTCGACGTGAGTATGTTAAATAATTACTAGCTGCCATTACAAGGCGCAAAAGAGGAAAATTAACAAACAATCAATGAATTAAATCAACCTAATCAGTTATAACAGACACCATTCAAATTAGATCAATCTAACTATAAACTTGGCCGAAGCGCTAAGTGCGCGGGCTCGCGGCCCCAGAGTTGAACAACAAGTTCATAAATTACAAAAGACTAAACCCTTAAAACTTTGACAAGCAAACCAAACATTTCAATAAGTTTAACGTTAAGAAAGATAACTAGCGCCCCAAGATGGCGGCGTAATAAATCCCAAACCCGTCCGTGAGGCGGACAAGGCGGGTCTGCAAAAATAGGAAACGGAGTTTAAATATCAAACAATCCATAATGGCTGACAGGCAAATTCAGCAGCCTCTAAAGAAATTAAATTTGAGTAACGTATAAGTAAATAAAGCCGAAACAAATAAATTTTGAACATGAAGAACCAAACATAATTTTGATACGACGAAATATAGACTAAGTCTAAAGCTAAGACAAGTGTCTCACCTAATTGAGCGCAGAGAAATGAGTGACATCACTACACAGTCCAGCCGTTATATATAACACAAAGTCTGTCACGTGTTCACATACGGCGGGAAACATAGATGGGACAGGGGAAGGGGCGTGCACATGCTTCGAGAACAATCTCGTTTAGCCTCGTAATAATTCAAATTCACGCGCCGGTGGATAGTTCTTATTTCACCAGAACACAGTCGTTGGCGCATATGGGACTGCGCAATCTCGATGTTAATTTGTTCGAGTCTAGCTCGGAGTTGTACTTCGAGCCACGGACGGTTAGTAGTATACGTGATGTTGATGAGTGCGCGTGTTTTCGGAGCCGTGAAGCAGGCCAGTCAAAAGGGACCAGGCTAGGTGAGTCCAAACTGTCTTCTTTACATTCATGTCTGTGACAACGTTACATTAACTTCTAGAAAAGCTACAATATATATTTTCATTTTTCATACAGTCATATGTCAAGACATATAATATTAAGCTGTCACTTTTGATGTACATTCTAAATACCTATAAAAGAACACTAGTAAAATAGTGAATTGTTATCAATGTTGGTCATAAAAAAAGTTTGTATTCTATAAAAGCTCCTTCCTACCAAAATCCTACTGTAGTTGACATGAGTTTGAATTAAGGGTTTTTAGTTGATCAAGGTCCATCTATGATACACAAATACATTATAATACACTCCTAAATATGTCTTGTTGAATCAGAAAATAATGCAAGTTTTAATTATTAATGTTGATAATGAAAAATATATATATAAAATATTGTTTAATACTGTGTTTAAAAACATTTTCTATAACCTAAACACAGCTTATTTATAAATTATATAATTTTTCAAAGTCGTTTAAAAAAACAAATTCATTAAACGCCCAACTGTTTGATTTTTATAATATATCCAGTTTAAATACTGTAATTAAAATTATCTAACAAAAACAAGCTTCGATGGCCACGTAGTCTAACGCGCTACTCTCGCAATAGACTGGACTGCTGATGACTGGGAGATCGAGGTTCGAATCTCTGTCGGGTGTACTGAGGGTGATTTTTCCAAAATGATTTTACACTCTCCCGCCATTTAAATAGGTAGTAAGACGCGATGCTAAAAGAAGTTCACGAAATTACGTCACTAAACACACAGACATGATACCACCGTGGTATAATGCAGTGCGGGAAAATGGTTCGACAATTATAATAATAAATGTGGCTGGATCCGTAAATTAAATAACACCTTTGTTCAGTTAATAGTAGTATATTAATTCAAATAAAATTACAGATGGTTAATATATATTTGGAAGTATTTAAATTTACGCGACTGCATGAAGCCTACACATCATTATCACATTAGTTAATAATACTTCTTAAACACTTTTCAAGGAGGATTGGACTCACCTGACCAAGGTATCCAACATGTACAGTAGCGAAGTGAGAGGGTTGTCAGCCCTGTTTATTTCCCCGTTCTGTGCACCAGTCTTTACATTGCTGTACCAAGTTTGGTAAGGTACGATCTTCACCGGGAATCCTTGTACTCTCAACAACTGCCAGAGATCGCTGTGAACAACACAATCAGTTTAAATCTTCACAGTAAAATAGTATCTACAGTATAATCACGTTGACCTTTCTTATAAACCAACTCGTATACAAGTTCCAGGAGTGAGCAGCAGTCAAGTGGTGGAACTGCCGTGGACTAACCCGTGACCCGCGCTGGTGTTCGTGTGGTCTAAGTAGTTATACTACTATTTAAACTGCTTTAGGGTCCGCGTGGTGGGTAGGCTAAGGAGCATTGTTGCCACATAGTGGGAGTTTGCGCGCTACTACTATGCAAGAATACTCAGTGACTCAAGAAATCTGGCAACGCGCATCGGTTGCTATGACAACCACCCTTCACGGATTGGTCGAGCATGTGACGAGCCTCCACTCCAACTGTGCTGACCTCAATCCTAAAGCAGTTTAAAACACAGTATAGGTTCTCAATAGACAGGATTGTTGGTGATGGTAGGTTGGCCTTGCGCACCGAGTGTGGTTTTACGCATATCATGTATCACTTTGGAATTTTTATCGTCTCTCCACGTGAGGGCGAATGCGAATTACCTCGCTCATCCCCACCCCCTAGATCAAGTATTTAATAATCTGTGTGCACATACAAGGTTTATACCTGACACTCAGCCTTACGGGAGTTTAGCTGCGCTCCTTTAGCCGGGTGGAGTTGTGCACTGGAGAGTGCTAGCTGCACTCCTCAGTGATAACAAATAGCACAAGAGAAACAACTCACTTTCAAATTGTTCGCTGTGAAGGGATGGTGGTCAGAACACAATAGTTCAGGTACCAGAAATCCCCTCCCCCCCAAATCCCATTTTAATTCGCCGTAGTACCGCCCTGTCCTAGCACAGTAGGGCGCGAAATAATACTTACACCCGTAAAACTCACCGGCAGTCCATGGAGGACGTGTTGATGAGGTGAAAGGTCTTGCCGATAGAATGCATGATGTCCTGAGTCAAGCCAACGATCATCTTGCACACAAAGTCTACCGGAGTCAGCTCAATCTGCAACAACACAACATTATAAAATGCCATATATTGATTCAACTTTATAAAATCCCCGCATCGGTGATCGCAGCGTCTAAAACTCAGTGGTTGGCAACCTACGGCCCATGGGCCAGTTCCACCCCTCCGGATGATTTTATCTGGCCCGCAAAAGATTTGACAAACAACCATTTGTGGTCACTAAAATAGAATAATAACAAATAAACAAACAATATTATTATTATCACCACGTCTTACTACCCGTTTGATTTATACGCACTTACGCTAATGTGTAATGGTAGGGTGATTGTGAGATGAAATGGAGGACCTACAGTTTAACGTGGGATCCGAACCACGGTGGAGGCCTGGCATTCCTCACATTCACAAGTTGTG
>CABFWO010001984.1:42101-101356 GCA_902155825.1 Timema genevievae | reverse complement strand
TCTATATCTAAACAACTCTAGAAGCTCTTTAAAGTGTTTTTATGGTAACATGACCCCCTAACTGCCGGAGGCTAGGAAAATTCTATATATTTAAACACCTCTAGATGCTCTCTAAACTTTTTTTTTATAGTAGCATAGCTGTTGAAGTTAAGGAAAAATTATAAATATTAAACACCTCTAGAAGCTCTCTTAAGTGTTACACCTCTAGAAGATATCTGAATTTTTTTCTTTACTACAACATAACACCATAACTGCCGAAGGCTAGAAAAAATTCTAAATAATAAACACCTCTGGAAGCTCTCTGAAGTGTTTTTTATGGTAACACAGCCCCCTAATTTGTACTTGTACCTTAATTTCGATATTGTTTGAACCATAAATAGAGCCATATATATTTTGTTCACACAATTTCGGGGGGGGTTGAACCCCGAAAACCCCCCCTGACTACGGCCTTGGTTTTTGGACAACGTTGAACCATGTTAAGAGAACCGAGAGTTCATGTATTCGAATAAAATGAAGAGAAAAGTGCCAGTAGATTTTTTAGCTTTACGTCTTACTGCCCATTCGGGTTATACGCTTATGTACTAACTACGCAAATTAATTGGTTTAGGAATGAGGAAGGTTGAATTTAAAGTAAGTTTACGTGCATTTGCGTGGAGAGAGAGAGTAGGAAACAATTGAGGAAAAACTACCCTCAGTACACCCGACCGGGATTGAACCCACGATCTCCCAGAACGAAACGTGTTGTAATATTATTTAAAGTTATATAAGTAGGCCTAAGAATATTGGTAGGCCAAGTTGAAGTACCGAAGGACAGTGATTACTGATTAGTAAATAGAAATAGGTATTAAATATTCTTGACATATTTTAATCAAAAGTATTAGTTATTTGTTATTTTTTACTATCACTAATGCTTTACACGTCTATTTTGTAACTAACCCGGGTCGAACCTAACATGTGTCAGCCGGTAGGGATTCCTCGAGATTTTATTAAATATTTTAAGGGTTCCTCCAAATAAAAATGGTTGCTAATTACCGCTGTTTGGATGGGTGTTTTTTTTATGTTCATGGGAGGAGGGAATCATATAAATAATGTAGTTGTCCAGTATATTTTACAAATTAGATTTGAAAAGTAATTTAACTTTTTTTAAACACCATGGAGTTTTTTTTAACACTTAGAAAAACCCATGATATTCGGATACAATTTATTGCTTATTCTTCTTCTTTTAACCTACTTTTATCGATATTTTTTCTTCCTGTTTTAGAATTGACCAAAAAGATGGTAGCCGTGGAAATTAAGAATGAAGTTATTCAAACAAAAGTTGGGATAGTGTTTGAAATTTAAATGAAACAATGGTGACATGATATGGCTCATGTAATACGAATGGAAAAGGAAAGAAATATGAAGATGAAGAAGATGATGATAAAGATTATGTTGATGACTAGAAAGGAGTTTAGCTGTTCTTTTCTTTCGACAGCTCATCCCTCTTTACCTGTATATTGCAATCGGTAGACCCCTCGCCTTGGCTCTCAGCACGAGTTGCTCTGACACCCATTTGGATTGAGCGTACCCGCTGGTCAACTTGTCGGGGTACTTGGACATGTCGTCATCCTCGTAGTACTCTTCCTTGGCGCACGGGAACACAGCGTTAGTGCTGCAATCACAAGAGTCCGACTCTTCAGGGAAGAAACTACGCATATCGCACCCTATAGGATAATTTTGGTTTATAAAGATGTTTAAATTTAATGTGGTTTCCCAACGAAATATATTCAAAAGTTCAATTATTTTATTTCTATTTATCTGAGGTATTTAACGTGTACTGTCTGAACCTACTGATTATATCAGCACACGGATTAAAAACTAACTTTCACCTGGAACATACACAACACCCAGCCCCCACCGGTTGTTAAGGTCATTCAACCACCAAACATTTTATTTCACAATTTAACACGTGTAAGCTATAAATAGTAATTCGATTATTTCACATCATTACAGTTCACGAGCTATAAGGGGTCAAACTTGCTTGGGAGTTAAAAAAAATTCACCTCTTCTCTTTACTTATCTTTCTTCCTCTGAGTTGGTAACAGATTAGTGAAAGAGGAAGGACAAAAGACTTGTCACTCAAGGCCGGGATGATATAATTCATTCACGATAGGTCTTTACCTGGATGACAGTTCAAAAATCATATGTTTAGGTTTTAGGTTACCAACACTTGTAAAAGAACACTGTTTTGTTATGAATGTTAAGTTTTTTAATTACATGTTATATTTTACATTTAAAATAACTTAAACTTAAGTTTTCTCACATTATTTCATTACTTTTAACAATTTCTTTTTACCCAATTCGAAACAATATTTTAAACATATATTAAAAGTACCTATTCTTTGTTTTGGAATGTTATCTATGATGTGTAGTATAGTGCATGCATTAATACCTTTTAATAAAGGCATCGTATTTACTTGGTAAAGATAAAATATTTGTAATTTATTTTATATATTATTAACTATTTTATTATTAGTTTATTGTTTTTAGAAATATTTAACTGAATAAAATATAATCGTCTGCTGCGAGGATACACCATTTTAAACAACTTGTCCGCGTCATCATCAACCACATGGCTAATATTCGTTGGTCGCCATTTTAAAGCCATATTTGTTAGACCTTTTGTGAAAGTGCTCGGAATAATAATTATTTTAACTTGAATAGAAGGATAAATAAGCTTTGTGGACGACCTCAAATAAATATTAAGACTTTGTTTAATTTAAATATATTTCATAGAATTTATTACTGTGCGCGTTTATTATATTTTTAACTTTAAATTAAGTCTCTAGTTTGTTAGGTCCACGCCTTACTCTAACTTATAATAATTTATAACTAAGTTAAATTACCTTTTATTTTAATTATTGGGCTTCTGTATTAACGTAAAAAAACTTAATCCTAGATCATATTACTAATTATTTTAAGAATAACTTTGTGTATACAGATATTTTCTCTTTAGTTCGAATACATATTAGGCCTAATTTGGTTAATTTTAATCTAACTTTAATCTAACTTTAAACTTTTATCAAACTTAAATATAAGTTTAATCTAACTTTAATCTCACGAAATTTTATAAGGGGTTCTTTTTATTTGTGGATAGATTTGTGTGTGTTTTTTTGATAATGAGTTCCCAGGAGAAAAAAAGAAGAGAAGTTACAGATCACCAAGTCATTCAAAAATTTCAATTTCAAAACTCTTTGAGGCATAATATTGGTCTAAATTACTGTGGTAAACTATCACATTACTCTACATAACCATATGTTTTCATAACAGCTGTCCCAAGTGACAGTGGCAGATATCAGCTGTTGGCGTAGTGATATTTTAGGGACTATTTTTTAGTTACTTTTTGAGCTGTCATCCAAGTAAACTTAGGTCGTGAATGGCGTATACATTCACCAGTTAAAGCGATAGCTTTGCCACTCTTTTAGCTTATATTTCACAACAGCCCACTGGCTTGATACACAACCAATCTACTTCCAAATTTAGACAGTGATCGAGTTGTTTAAAAAAAATAAGAACATTACTGTTTCAAGTTGTTAGTAATTCTGCTCTTGTGTATTAAATCGTGATTTACATTCCTGTACCTAAAATAATTAGGTACTTATAACTTTATTTTTTAGCTTTGTATCTAAATATTGCATTTTTTATGTTAATTTTTCACAACCATCAAACCACCTGTTATGGATTATTTGCATATCCACTAGCTAATACGCCAATGTGTTAGGGAAAAGAAAAGTTTAATTTTAAAGGAATTGTACCCGCATTAACGTGGAGAGTGAGTGGAAATCGACCATTCAGAGTAAAATCCCTTCTATACATCTAAGCTAGATTCGAACCTTAGCCTCCACGTCATTGGCAACCAATTCTAATGTTAGAGTGACGCCTTAGATCATTCGACCCTTTGGGTAAATCCCTGCAGGACAGTAGCTTGAACTCTTTTAAGCCTTTGTTTACACATTTTATAAAACCATGACCTCTCCAGTGGGAACGCGAACAATCTCATCTAGTCTAATTTACAGGTGATAGGTAGGTCGGGGTTGTAACCACAGTTTTCCTTCGATTATTTTTCACTGTTTCTTCATCCATTTTCACGCACAAAATTACAGTATTAAAAACATTTGATTATAGGGTGATAAAACCGATACACTAGTTGAATAAAAAATATTTTAGTTTCACTAATAATTATAGTAATAAAAACTAATAATTAACACACACACACGACAATACATTATTTGGATGGATTTTAATATTTTAAACACCTGTATGTTTTTACAATGCCACAAATAAATACACGAGCAGCTAATGTTTATTGTTAGCCTCAACTTACCTTTGTGAAAACAACAATAAACTAAAAGAGTGTATGCTCGTAAAAGAGGGGGCTAAAGATTATCTATTTCCTTTTCCTCCCTTCCTTCTGAGGAGAGGGTCTAGGTGGCTACTTACTTCAATGTGAAAAATAACGTTGTTGATAGTTTAATAATAGAACACAATAAAACAATCCCGCATTTTCTTACAATTTACTGCTGTAACCCTAACAAAATATGATTTTATTTGATAGAGGAACGTAAGATCTAAGTTTCTAGCATATTACTTTAATCTCAGAAGTAAAACTTTTTTTTATAAAGTGTCATAGAAATTCTTAAAAAAAAAATTAACTTTAAATTTAATTTTTTAAACTGGCTAGAGTCCTGTTGGTAACTTTCCCCAACAGTTTGTTGAAAACCATATTTAAAAATATCCAACCACTTCTTAAATAAAGCTGGATTTCTAAACGTCTGCACCGCATCTCAATGCTCTCCCTATGTAGCACCCTTGGTAAAGTATTTAATGTATGGGCCTGAAATTTAGTCTAGCTAGACATGCATATGAGGTGTACACAACGACATATTTATCATATGTTAAAGGAAAATAATTTTTAATGTAAAATGCAGTTTAAAGGTGGTAAAACTACGTCATTTTTTATCATATATACTTTTTTTTATATCCTGATTACTTGTTTTTCTCATTTTGTAGTACACAAAGCCGTTTTTAAGAATTAATTTGGTTTTTTAGTCTAACTCTACTCGTTAATTTTATCAATGGAACCAAATTGATCATTGCAAAACTATAGATGAAATGTGTATATCATGAAATTTCTTGTTTTGACTGTACCGATTGTAGAAACAACACAAAGTAGACAAACACATTATGTCCGTCCCGCAGAGACAATTATACTAATTACTCACCCGGGGGTGGAAACAGAGAAATTGAGACCACTGAAACCGTTTTATCATGTTAAAAAAATAAAACATAATTAAAAAATGTACATTTTCAAAATGAAAAAAATATACATATATATATATATAGTCGAACTTGGTTATAACTGCCTCAGTTATTCCGTCAACTCGGGTGTAGCGTCATTTTTTTAGCAGTCCGGTCAAACTGTAATTTATTAACTTTATAAAAACCTCTGTTTTAGCGTCACTACTACTTGGTTTAGCGTCAAAAACTTCTTAGATATTTAGTTTACATTTTATTTAAATTTACGTATATTTAAAAAAAACTGAAAAAGTTGGTCAATTCCCACAGAGATATATTTTATAGCAAGTGGGGAGTGTATTGGCCATACAGTGCGCTGATCTAATAATTGACCGAATGGAAAAACAAAGTCAGGGAGAGGGTTGCAGGAATCCTGGGCACTTCAAGGTCATACTGAAGAGAGGACTAACCCTCCTTCATTGTCACTGAGCTGGCTGGAACTGTCTCGTGTGCACTTCTATGCTCAAAGCCAAGATATTTTTTCGTGTTTTATAAGTTCAAAGTTAGTTTTGGTAGTCATTGTGTATTCATTTGGTGGTAGTTATAAGTAGGTATACATATTTTATGCATAATTATAGCAAGTTGTAGCAAAAAAAGAAAAGTTATGTCTATTCAAAATAAAGTACGTGTCATTAGAACATGTTAAAGTGGACGGAAAAAGTCTGATGTATGCCGTGAGTTTGGATTGGTGAATTCTACTGTAAATGCCCTTACTTACATGCTATCAAAAGTGTTCTGTTGGTACATCTTTTATAACGTCACTCTGACTAACGTAAACATCTGTTTGGCCCCTTCGATGACGCTATAAACAAGTTCGACTATATATATAACTTTGCCTGGTTTCGCGCTTGTCAACTGAAGAATGTACAATACCAGCCGGCGTATGGACTTATAAATTTAAGAACTATTGAAATAATTATCCGGAAATCAAACTAAATGTAGCTACTGAAGCAATATTTAATGTTATTATGGCCCAAATATTTGTTGTTATGTAAACTATCGAATCACAAAATGTAGCTCTAAATTCCTTTCACCTCACCTTTAAGTCCTAACGTATCGGTACCTTATGTGATGTATGGGTTTAATCTTGTGCTCAAGAGCGAAGAGGATGACATTCTCCGTCCCCAAGACGTTAGCGCCGTGCAAGGCCCTGTAGGGGTACACGAGGTTCACCATGGCCGCGGCGTGGATGATGGAGTCTACCTCGTAAGAGAGGTACATGTAGTCGTCCTCACTCATTCCGAGATTCACCAGAGCTATGTCACCTGGTGGAGGGCACAGTAAACATTCAAACAAGGAGATACTAACATATGAACAGACTTAATCATAGCACACGGGGTCCCAAGGTCGAAGATATCATGATCTAAATCGAATGGGTTGCCTGTGACGGTGAAGTTGAGATTCGAATCTCGGCCAGGCGCAATATAGGTGGCTTTTTAAATGCAATCTCTCACTGAGGTTTTCTGTCTCATCAACGCTAATGCGTGTTCACTTTCACTAAACGACCTTCCTTACCACTCATCAAAGTCCTTTATTTTAAACTGGTGACTGCATGGAAGATCAAGGCTCAAATCTCGGCCAGGTGATCTAGTGGGGGTCTATCTAACGCATTGTTTTTCCAAACCCTCTTCAAATTAATGTGGATACATTTTATCCAAGCTACCCTCTCAAGCCCCACCCATTAGAGTAGATCGTCAGTAACCTTGGCGTTGAACGTATCTATAAATAAACAAATATAAATCTTAGCTACCTGTTTTTCAAGCATATCTTTTTAAATTGTAAATTCTCGAAGTGACTGTACGTCGGTTTATTATATGAGTGATACGACACCTCACTTCACTCATTAACACGTATACCTACTGATCTAAGGATCCCATGTTGAATTATCCTATCTTTATGACACTTTCTCAACAGCCTGAAGGTTGGTTTGATGCTATTTCTCTACATCAGGCGCTGGGCATGTACTCAGCCTTTCAGCTGGTTAGTGTTACCTGAACCATCTGATAGAAATCTCGTGTATTAGGGGGGGATCAGAAAGTTTAGTGGTTTCCCGTTGCCTTACACACTGAATTTCTAGTAGCGAGCGCGAAAGGGCTTGCCTATTTTGCCTGGAAGGGTAATTTAACATACCTTACAGGGTTCTTTTACATGCCACAATCGACATGGGACCAACGTCTTTACCTTCCCTCCGAAGGAAGCTGTGTTAAGGATTTCTATCGCCCAAGAAAAATTTGTTGACCTCATCTGGGCTTGAACCTCCAAATATCCGGTCCTAAAGAGATCATTTTACCCCAAGACCACCGAGTCGACATAGAGCCTATATGAATTACGTCTGTGAAAGGTGGGGTCAACATGATCCGAACCAAATCATAATTCCCAATCTATTTGTAACACTGAACTATGACGATACCTTTAATTGGCACCACCCTCGCCTCTATCTTCTTGTCCATCTCGTCAGCCTGAGCCCCTTTCCGCAATATTCCGTATTCCCACAGGGTGTCTTTGATGCGCTGCAGAGGCGTGCTACCGGGTGTCTCCCTTACTAGACAATACACTGTAGCCTGAAACAAACACATTCAGATGGATGAATGAATTCTGATGGTTCGTAATTTACTCAGGGCTGTCTTAAGACGTCTCCGCGCTTGTATCAGATCCTCGACGCGATCGTGAGAGCGATACGCCTAACAGATCGCTTCTTCCCGCTTCTAGTCAGTGTTTAACAGTCGAATCAAAGGAAACTACGAAATGCCTGGACGGGCTTCGAACCAAACACTGTCGTGGGTCAGATTTTACTGGTTCATTTATTTTATCCCACTGCTAGAGCATACGAATGATGGAATATATGGGTCGCTTCAATGATCGCTACGAGGATAGAATCTGCCGAAAATCTGTCTCAACCGTGTCCTTGTGTATAGTCACCCGCTCCAGCCCTGATCGCGTAGGAGATACAATACGAGGATATGAGACAAGTGTGAACTCAGCTTTAGAGTACAGTGATGTATAGTATGATTTTGGTAGGAAGAACAGTAGGATTTAGTTACCAAAGTTACTAAAACCATTTTAATATATTTATACATAAAGTCATGTTATCCGCAACTGTCACTTTTGATAGATATTATCAATACCTATAAAATACCACAAGTAGTATAAAGAAATGTTGTCAATGTCGGCCGCAAAGAAATATGTTTGAATTTTCTCTACTGTTCTTCCAAACAAAATCAGGGTATAAGAAATCTAACCTTTGTGGAGGTGAGCAGCTCTTTCAGTATGAAGGCGCCGACGAAACCAGTGACACCCGTAAGAAGGACTTTATCTCTCCTGAACTTGGCGTGGGACAGTTGAAACGAGCGCCAGAATGCCCTCAGGCTGATGTCCATCCTGAAGAGAGCATTTAAACGGTTCACCTTCAATTAAATGGACTAGGTATTTCTGATCACATTACTTACTTACTCTATGGCATTAGGAACTCGAACATTAATTACCGCACTCACAAAAGTACACCACCTATTCCTATCTTGAGCTAATTCTATCCAGTCTATCTCATTACACCCTCTCTCTCTCTCAGGTATATTCTAATGTTATCCTCCCATCTGCGTCTGGGTCTTCACAGTGGTATCTTCCTATTGGGTTTGCCAGTAAATACCTTGAACGTGATTCTAGATACTCCCATTCGCGCTGCATGACCTGCCCACCGTAGCCTGAGAGATTTTATCACCCTAACAATGTCTGGTGATGAGTAAAGGGTATGCAGCTCATCATTATGTAGCCTCCTTAACCCCCACTATCTTCATCCATTTCTGGACCTAATATTTTTCTAAGCACCCTGTTGTCTGATCACATTACATGGGATTATTGTAAATTACTCTCAGAAAAATGGTAAGCCGTCCTCGTTGAGTCATACAGTGCGTGCATTTTGTGTCGATTGCAACCGGATATTATCGTGCTCTGCGATGTCACAACTCATACGACGTGAACTTTCCCACAAGCTAACGTTTTGTGAACACTTTGTCAAAGGTGAGAGAGGTGGTTTAGGAACTTCATCTCTACACGCAAATCTTTTTTTTACCTGCTAAAATGTAGCACACCTCTACATCAGCCTAAATATCCGTGAAAGGTACGTATCTACACCAAACTAAATCTAAATGGGGAACAGGTTGGGTTAGGTTAGGTTAGGTTAGGTTAGGTTAGGTTAGGTTAGGTTAGGTTAGGGCCCCTGAGAGAACCGACCTTCCTGATTTGTGACATATTGATTACTCTGAACTGAAACAGAATTTAATGTATTGTAGTGTAGAAACGTGCAATTTCGCATTAATGTTTGTGGTGTAGAGATGGGTTGTTGACACGGATTAGTGGGTTAATAGACGTTGTAGAAATGGGCATTAAATGGGCTACTCCCGGTCTCCCCCTTAAGGTGGGGATGTAGGTAACGTGAGGAAACGCAATTTGCAATTTTTATAGCAACACTTTTTTTTTTCAAAAATAAACAGCTTATAAGATAGGATCACAGTGAAATCCGTCAAAGTAAACGCAGGTTACTCACAGCGATTTCCCCTGGTCGTGCCTATCCACCTCAGCATTCAGGTCAAGCTTGACAGTTTCCCCGCTGGTCACTTGAGGGTCGTCTATGAACCCCGCCATGGAGTACACGGTGGGGTGCGAGAAGAGGTCGGAGATGATCAGGTCCAGTCCCAACTGTTCGTTCATTTCGCTCAGAAGACGGGCAGCCAGGAGAGAATGTCTGAAACAAATGAAGGGTACTTGGCTCTGGGTGGAAAGCATTGCGAGTTAAGGCCAGTGTTTTCACAGTTTTTAAAACAAAAATACTATATAGACAAAATAAAATAAAATATTACTTCATTAGATAAGTTTTGTTTAATTTTCCACTCATAGTAATATAAATATAGGCCTACGTGTGTAGGAGACCTGCTATGGAGAAGAGAAGCCCTCTTGGAGCGTGAGGAAGTACAGGACGTAATTTGTACCTATATTCATATATGTATCAGAAACATGGATATTGGATGTAAGGGAGACAAGGACAGTGGAGGCTATGGGGATGAAGTTTGTGAGGAACATGTTAGCTCTCACCAAAAGAGATAGGACTATGAATGAAGTTATCCTAGAAAGAGTGTGGGGAACACATGAGATTATAGAGAAAGCACGACTGAGATGTTATGAACACGTAATGAGGATGGAAAAGGATAGACTACCAAAGAGAATGAAGTATTTAGAGAAAATACCGCAAGGGATACAAATAAAGAGATGGGAGAAGCAGATAACAAAAAGTGCGCAAGTGAAAGGAGAAGAATTTAAGTTATAAAGGAGGGAAAATGGTGGAAGAATAGATAAAGACAAAGTAATTTCACTAAACTGACCTGGCCACAGATTGGAAACAGAAATTGACTATGATGATTAATATCAAACGTTCTTGAAGATTTGACAGAAGAATAGTGACATCTGAACAACTAATTTTTAAATGAAGATAAAAAAATTCAGCGCAAATTCCGCTATGTCCATTACAAATATTATTACTATATGAAGAAAATTAAGCTTAAGCGTATCTACTAAAGCGATATTTGTTTATTTTGAGCAAAAAAAGTTATAAAAACATACGGACCTTAAACATACGGTCACTTTCATCCTACTTAAAACGCCCCCTTGCACGTCTTTGATCTGTAATACACTTACCCTTATATATCGAAGAAATTATCTTGCACGTTTATAATCTGCAGTGCACTTACCCACCTAGATTGAAGAAGACATTATCTGCAATGCACTTACCCGCCTAGATCGAAGTGGACATTATCTGAAGTGCGCTTACTCGCCTAGATCGAAGTGGACATTATCTGAAGTGCGCTTACTCGTATAGATCGAAGTGGACATTATCTGCAAATCACTTACTCCCGTAAATCGAAGAAGATATGATCTGCAGTGCACTTACCCGCCTAGATCGAAGAAATTCTCCTGCACGTCTATGACCTGCAGTTCCAAGACGCGACACCAGATAGCAGCCACAATATGTTCTGTCTGCGTGGAAGGTAGATCTTGGGGATCAAGACCATTCTCCTCGTCCATGTCGATTTTAGGAAGAGCCTTCTTATCTAGTTTACCGGTGGCCTCTACCATTGGGATTCTGATAAAATAAAGTTGTAGGGGATATTGTTAAAAAAAAAAGTATTGCTATTATCTAGCTCGCAAGACTAAATTGACGGAAATGGGGAAGTTGAGGTTAGAACCTCATTTGGGGGCCTTGGAAATTGTTTAACACATGAGGTCAGGGCCAACCAGAGGGAGGAGCAAATGGGTCAGTGTACCCCAAACAAACACTTCTCTGGGGGCCACAGCCTTGCACATATCTCTCTATCGAAGTAGCAAGTCTTGCCACGCTTAGAGCACAAGAGCATAAAAGGTGCTTTTACCCATTTCGTTGGCCGCATGGTCTAAGGCTCTACTCTTGCAGTAGACTAGACTGCTAAAGGCGGGAAGATCGGGGTTATATCCCAATCGGGTGTAATGAGGGTGGTTTTCCCTAAATGGTTTTCCACTCTCCCTCTACGAAAATTCGGGTAAAATTTCTCTAAATTCAACCTTACTAATCACTAGCACATTAGTGTAATTAGTAACATATACCTATAAACCGAATGGGTAGTAAGACATGGTGGAAAAACAGCTTTTTTAAGGTTGTTAGCTTGGTAATATGAATGATAATGTAGATTGATTATGAACGGAAACGTATATATGTTTACATACATTGTTCATACAAATTAACAAAGCAAAGAATTAAATCAGTTATTTTATGTCCAAAGAGGGCCTCACAAAATCACATTGTCCTAAACTTGCTGAATATTCGTAGAGATCCTGGATGATGTGGTTTTCCTCTCCCTTTCACAAGCTTATTTGGGTGCATTTCCTGAAAGTACCCTCCTCTTTATCAAGTCATGTCTGCACAGTTTACCACAATTCTTAGGCGACCCCAATCGCATGTCGAAAGAGTCAAACCGAAAAAGATTTTTGAGGAACCTGAAAGGTATCATGAAGATTTCCCTGGTAGATCCACTGACCTGTTGAGAAAGACGAACTTGGAAGGGATCATATAGAAGGGCAGTCTCTTCTTTAGTTCTGCCCTCACCTCCTTCCGTGAGGTCTTGCCTTCAGACACGATGTAGGCCACCAGGAACTTGTCAGAACCCTCATCCCCTAAGACCAGTACACAGCCCGTGTTCACCATGGGCAGCTGCAGCAGGGCTGCTTCTACGGCCTGCATGGACAGGGACAGTATGTATGATAGAGGGCCTAACGGTACTCGTCGTATCTGCCTCGGACGTCCTTAGTTCAAATCCTGACCGGTTTATGATTTGGTTGCACAGACCGTTAACCTACAGATGCTACGCTCGCTGAGGATGCCACGGACTCTACGTACGTTACACTGGGTGGCCACGTAGAAAGCTACGCCGTGGTCGTTTTCCATCGGTCTTCATCAAAAAGTGGCTGGCGATCATAATGTAAGTTGGAACAGTGATTAAACTAATGATAATATTTTACTTTTACCGTCGATCAAAGAGAAAAGAAAGTGGAGGTCACGAATGAATGAAAAGAGATTTGACATGTTCCATAAACACTGAAAACACTATGTGTAGGGCTTATTGTACGTTGGTTTGATAAAGTAAGAAAAAACGAAGCTCAGTATGTCACTGTTAATTATAAACTCTGAAAAAGTTAACATTAAATATATGTTATGTTTCAATAGGGACAGCTACAACAGCTCCTTGCAAGTGTGCCTCCACTCAGCATATAGTACCAGCCTACAGTATCCCTTCACTCAGACTATATTCCCAGTAAGCTTCCGCCCCCTGTATTCATAAGTTCACATGTATCTCTATGCTGTAACCTCGTTTCTTGACCATAGAACCACAACGGCCGCATATCTTCCGTGTTCCTCCACTCAGAATATAGTCCCAGTATCTCCTCCACCCCCTGCATTCGTAACCTCACCTGTATCTTCATGTTGTATCTTCGTATATTGACCAAAGAATCACAACGGACACATATTTTCCGTGTTCCTCCACTCAGAATATAATCCCAGTATCCCTCCGCCCCCTGCATTCGTAACCTCACCTCTATCTCTAAGCTGTAGGCCCGTATCTTGACCATAGAGTTACAGCGGCCGCGTATCTTCCATGTTCCTCCGCTCAGAATATAATCCCTGTATTCCTCCGCCCCCTGCATTAGTAACCTCACCTGTATCTCTATGCTGTAGCCCCGTATCTTGACCATAGAATCACAACGGCCGCATATCTTCCGTGTTCCTCCACTCAGAATATAGTCCCAGTATCCCTCCACCCCCTGCATTCGTAACCTCACCTGTTAACCTCACCTGTATCTCTATGCTGTAGCCCCGTATCTTGACCATAGAATCACAACGGCCGCAGATCTCCAGTGTTCCCCCGCTCAACATGTAGCCCCAGTCCCCAGTACGGTATAGGCGACTCCCCACGCTACTGGGGACATGCACAGGCCGGGATATGAACCGTTGAGATGTCAGCTCGGGGCGGTTCAAGTAGCCCAAGGCGAGCGTTGGACCTCCGACATAAATCTAGGAACAAGCAGTTCGGATATGGTCTAGGAAGGAAATTTCAAAATTGGGGTCCAGAAAATAGGGGGCCAATAATTTTTAAAAAAAACTTTTTAAATAAAGTAGAATGTTAAAATTTGACAGGCAGGGAGAGAGACAACTACAAATACACCAATAAATATTAAAATTTAAAATCTCTTAAGAGTGAATTGGGGTTCAAAATGTCAAAAACAAATAGTTAACAACTACTTACCAGTATGGTAGAAAACTGAAATCTACCAGGCAGGTAAAAATACAACTCCAAATATATATTAAGAGCTCAAAATGTTAAATATTGAATTAAGACTTTAGGAAACAAGATAGAAAGGGGGGGCTTAGCAGAAGGAAAAAACACTTTAAGGTGTGGTATAAAATTTAAATTTGGCAACCAGTAACCTAATTCGTCTTAAAATTTTAAATTTCTCAGTAGGAGTTGTTTAAATGGAAATAACTAACAGAAACAACTTATTTTCCGTGTGGTATAAAAATTAAAATTAGTAAGAGGTATAAAGAACACTTCAAATAATGATAAAATACTTAAGATTTTAAATTGAGAAAATAGGGGGTAAAGGGGACGGGGGAGTTCAGGTAAAAAAAACCTTTTAGATGTAACAAAAAATTTAATTTTTCCAGGCCTGTGGAGGGATTACTCCAATAACAAAATACATTTTAAACATTTACTATTAGAAAGGTGGCTGATGAAATGGGAGATTCTCATAGTTCCCAAAACTAAAATAATAAATTACTTTTCAGTGTGCTAGAAGAGAGAAGGCTGTGTACCCTGAACACGGTTTTAGAATTTCCCATTCGCGCTGCATGTTCTGCCCACATTAATCTGTGATATTTGATTATCCTAACAGTGTATTGTGATTAGTGCAGGATATGTAACACTTCATTATGTAATCTCCTCCATTTCCCAGAATCTTCATCCCATTTTGGACCAACGTAATATAAAGTAAGATACTACATTTCGCACCCAGAGAGAATAACCAGCAAAATTATTATTTTTTATATTCTGAGTTGTACATTCCTTAAGGGCAGGCGAGATATCAACAGTTAAATGACCGAGTAGTAGAATACATTTCCCGACATTACAGTCCTAGTTCATTAAGTTAATTATGTAAATAATACAGTAACACATAAGGAAGTTATTAGAAGCTTTCGATAACTTTTTACATGAACTTAATGAATCATAAATGGAATAAGACGTGTTTATAGAATGTCAACGTTTAGTGACTCAATCAATTTTGGGGGTCGAACAAGGAACTTCCTATAAAAATCAGGGCTTACCTCCCCGGGAGCTCCAACGGGTTTCACAGTCATCTCGTCGTCCATGACGACAATGTTTACCATCGGCAGCAGCTGCCCCACCGGACAGAACTTGCGCGTCTCCTGCGCGGGTCCTTGGGGTTTGGGACCGCTGAGGTCGGCGCATGCCAGGTCGTGACACTCTGAGATGCTGTACAGGTTGAGAAGCTGGACCCAGGACAAGAGCTTAGCCACACGGTCCCTCAGTATGGACGAGACAACCTCACCGCAGAACCATATCTGTCTGAAGACACATCACGGCACCTTGTTAGAGTAGAGCTGTGGTTCTCAAAGTGTGTGCCGCGAAATTAACTAGGCGTGCCGGTAAATTCTCAACTATATGTTATTGATGCTAAAAAAAATTATATATTAAAAGTAGTTTCATTCAATTTTTAATATTTCTTAAATAAATCGAAGAACATTTTTCTAAACTAATTATTTATTTTCCAAAGAATTTAATGAGCTACAATCAAAGAGTTGAGTAATTTATTATAAACTTGAGCTTGTCTTTTCTTACAACAAAAGTTCAATTTTATGGTCGAATAAAGCATAGGTTCCTAAACTGTGGGTCGCGACCCCTTTGAGGGTTGCAACAAACATTGACAAACGGGAGTAAACTAAATATTTATTATAGCACTATTAAAATTATAGTGCACTACAATCTTTCTTTTAGAGTTGCTTGGTTTATTGCAGAAACAAACGGCGTCCAGCATGATTAAAGCAACACAATTTTAATAATCATTCTGAATATTAACCAAGATAAACCAATTGTTTCCATTGGTTAGCTGCATAATACGAGTATGTAAATTTTGTAAGATACAAAAATGTAGTTATTAATATTAAATTTAACTGTATGTATATGTCACGAGGAGAAACAAGATTAGGAATTAAGTTATCCGGGAAAGAGTAGGGAGTACAGGGAGTACATGAGATAGTAGAGGAAGTAAGACAGATGGTATGGGCATGTAGTGAGGATGGAGAAGAGAGAGGATGTCAAGAAAGAGGTGGGAGGAGCAGATAACAAAACGTGTGTGAGAGGGGAAGAATGAAAGGATGAAGAATGGGGGAAGGATAGAATACGATGGAGGCATTTCACTAAACTGACCTGGCCACAGGCTGGAAACAGTTGTTGTTGATGATGATGATGATGATGATGATGATGATGATATAACTACACATACCCTGTATGTTTCTTTTTTTTTACAATAAATATGTTAATTATTTCTAAATTTGATCCAAAACTGTATTAAAGACCGACAAATAGAGTGTAAAAAAACTCAGCTTAGTTAACTATTACTGACCGGGGTCGATAATAATTGGGTCTTACGAAATGTTTTATCAAGAACATTACGTGAGACTCAACATCACATACATCAATTTCATTTGACCTGAGAATGACGCCGACCTTGCATCGAAACATGTAAAATCTGTGTAGTTCAAGCAGCTAGTCCAAAGAAACAGCCTTGGTAGGAGGTACCGGAACAAGTGAAGCGCGATGACTCTACAACTCACCTCATAGTTTTAAAAGTGTCCTCAAGATCAAGTCCTCTGAAATCCAGGACAGCCTGAAGAAGCGAGGGCGTGAACAACATGCGCGTGATAGCGTGACGTTTCAGGAACTGCGTGAGCTTAGGTGGGTCGTAGATCACGTCGTCTGGGACTATGTATAGGGGAACCCCTGCAGACATTCATCACAATGTGAGGGGGTGGGGGGTAGGTTGAGTTCACTGGAACTTTGGAACTTTTATCACAGTGGGAAATCAACATGCACATGTAGACTACAGTCCATTTCCATAGAAAGGGGTTTTTAGAAATTATAAACGTTCTTTTGAAGCCAAAATTTAAAACATTTTACTTAATATAAGCTCTAGCAAAAGTGACAGCTGCAGATCACATGGTATGACGTATGAACATGTGAAATTAGATCTAGTAAATTTTCTAGCTTTCTATGAAAATTAAACTGTAACTTACCTACTACTTAAATAAAGACTAACTATATACCCCAATTTTATTACAGCTAGAATAAGTCACTAGATATACTTTCACGTATTCATACGCCATGTCATGTGATCTTCAGCTGTTACTTTTGATATAATTATATTATCAATACAAGTAAAATAACACTAATAAAAGTAAAATGTTACCAATGCAGACAGTAAAAAAATATGTTTGTATATTCTAAAAGGGGCTCCAAATGCTAATTTGTAAGACGCTACGCTATACCCTCACAGACGATCATAAATAAACTGCCGCTATCCCCTACAATACCTCTCTTCACGAATACGGTCACTCAGCTCTAATGATAATTTCACTATTCGCTCACAACTGAACTCAACTTTATTTATTCCTCTTCATAGCTCCAATCAGTGCTCAAATTATTTCGCGGTTTCAGTTTCATGGAATACCCTTATGGAGCGTTCAAATATTACGTAAGCACCTTAAGGGTGTAAGGGGGTTTCGAGCTTTGCTTATTTTTTGTTGACAAGAAGGAAGGGGGAGGGCGCAAGAACAATGTTTACGTAAGACAGAGAGAAGAGCAAGATTAGCGCAGTCACCCCAAATGGACACACAGTAGTGAAAAGTGTCGTCATCAGCAGTCTAGTCTATTGCGATAGTGATGCCTTAGACCATGCGGCCATCGAAGCGGGTAGCATACTCTCTTACCGTAAATAACAAGCATTGAGTGAGCCTGAGAATGGATACGTATGTTATTGGTATTACTTTTATAAGCTAGGTCAAAAGTTTGGGCCTCATTTCTTCTATTCCACTGTAATTTTAAGCTTAGTAAATACATATGGGCATAAATCCGATCTTGATTCACCACTGGCTGTGATTCAATGATCGCTCTAGGAGACTATGAATTCACACAAACATCACAGACTGTCTTAAACTATGAATGAAGAATGACCCTAAGCACAGGAGGATTCCTGGATAGCTCCTTTATAAAGCATTGGTGTGCTAAGCCATCGGTCATGGGTTCAATTCCAGTATCAAAGAGTCATTTTTCAACTATATTTAATTTCATTGAAAAGTTAGTAAATATATCATGTATAAAAAATAATACTACTAGTGAGATTTTAACACTTGGCGTAGCACGCCAAACATATAATAGTGGCTATTTTAACCTCCGTCTTTGGTTTATATCCCTGTCTGGGACATATTTTTTAAATATAGGCCTACTATCATGGCTCATATCAAGCTTTGAATGAAACGACATACATTCAGATAGATTTTTTTAAAGAAAATCCCTTTTGGAAAACACAAATATATTTTTTGATGCCTACATGTAAAATATTCAACTTTTTTACTAGTGTAAATTGTATAGGTATTGATAATACTTATGGAAAGTGTCAATTATAGATCATATGACTTGACTTTTTTTCGTTGCTTTTTATCATCGGGTCTCGCGTACTACCTGTTCAGACTATACACATCTATGATAACTACTCTAGTGGGGAAGGGATGAGGAAGGAGCCATTATAGAGGTAATCTACCAGCATTTGCGTGGAAGGAGACGGAAAAACCTATTAGGAAAAAAACAACCACCCTCAGTAGACCAGGCTTGTATTCGAACCCCAATATCCCCACCATCAGCAGGCGTGACGCCTTAGACCATTCGGCCACTGGAGCGGGTGACTTGACGTATGAATACGTGAAAGTATAACTAGTAACTGTTCTAAGTGTTAGAGGTTCTTAGACTGTACACATTATATCCTGACACAGACCACATTCTTTATAGGATCTTGAAAAGTCCATCAGAATCTAGTCCGAGGTGTCTGTTACCTTTCAGAAGAGGACGCAACATCTCCCAGACGAAGAACACGTTACAAGCCTCCCTGTCACCCGGCTGGTATGGGTAGGCCGAGTGTCGCCAATGGTAGGAGAATACTGCACCTCTGTGCGGACATTGGATACCTGCACAGCACACAGTCAGGGCATTACAGTTTGTTTTTTAAAATCAGTAAATTTAAGGTTGGGGTGTAAGAAACGTTGAGAAAAGGTCAGCATTTTTGAAAGTTTTTATATCAAAACATATTTTTTTGGCTAAAAGTAAATAAAACATTTCTTCAGTAGAAACAGAGTTTAATTTTCTTCGGAGGATGACCTCAACAATTCTTGAATATCTGTAAAGAATGTTCTGGAATTTAATGAGAGCTTTTACTTTTCATTTAAAAAGTTTCTCATCTAATGCCACTATGCTCATGACATATTCAAGACTTGTTTATATCACCATGTAAAGAATTATTTTTAGCACCGTGTCTTACTACCCGTTCGGCTTTATACGTCTATGTACTAATTGCACTAATGTGTTAGGGATTAGGAAGGTTTACTTTAGAAGAAGTACACCCGCAGTTGTGTGGAGGGAGAGTGGAGAACCATTTAAGGAAAAACCCCTTCAGTGCACCAGACATGGATAGATCCTCAATCACCCCGTCTTCAGCAGTATAGTCTAACACGAGAGTAGCGCGTTATGCCATACGGCCACCGAAGCGGGTGTGAACAAAATTAAACTCTATGTTCTACTGGAGCAATATTTAATTTATTTTGACCAAAATAAGTTTTGTTATGAAAATAGCGAAACACTTTTTTCGCGATCCCTAAATACCCAACTCAAGAATTCTATATGGGAGAGCACTGAAGCGTTGCAGGCAATTAGAAATCCCGGATCACTTAAAAAGTTTTTAAAAATATTTTTTAACATAGTTTTCAACAAAATGTAGGTCAGCCTGTACCTTTAGGTTTCCCCATATCACCCTCCAGGATACGAACCAGAGTATCTTATATTGTGAAGCACAGTGGTCAGCCTGTACCTTTAGGTTTCCCCGTATCACCCTCCAGGATACGAACCAGAGTATCTTATATTGTGAAGCACAGTGGTCAGCCTGTACCTTTAGGTTTCCCCGTGGTGCCGGAAGAGTAGACGGTGTAGGCCATGTCGTCCAGCGAGACCTGCACAGTCTCTGGAATCACCTCCAGCCGGGCGAGCTCCTCTAGCCAGTCTCCCTCCATTAGGAGCACCCTAGAGGAGTCCACGAGGCCGGACAATCTCTGGCTGAACTGGGACTTGGTGCACACGGCAACCGGGGCTGAGTCTTCCAGCACCGACTGCATCAGTGGGTGAGGGTGTGATATTTCCAGGGGCATGTATGCTCCACCTTCACATTGATAACAGTCCTGAGTTGAAAATGATGATTAGATATTGATGGTTTAAATTCAATCCACAGTGATGAGTCACATGTGGAAAATTACCCACAGAGCACCCGTCCGAGATTCAAACACGGACCTTCCCGTCACCGAAATTGAACTATAGTAATATTTTGACGCTTCAGACAAATCTTACGGAAAATCGCGTCACTAACTAACCTGCCTTGAGGATGCCGATGTAAGCTATAGTGTACTCAGGACACCTTTCCATCAGGATCCCGACCACGGTGTTCCTCTTCACACCCAAGTGGCGAAGTTTCAACGCCAGGAGATCGGACGCTTTGTCAAGCTCACCAAATGTCATCTGAGAAACAATATGACTGCTGCCCTTTTATTGACATTTGGTACAATCCTTCAAAATATTCAGAAACAATATATACAGTCGGATGGTCATTGGAAAAACTTTTTTCTACAGATTAACGTGGGAAAAAAAGGCACGCCAGTTAAGAGTTCGTTGGTTCCGTTTTTATGACAAAAACATTTTTTTGGTTAAAATAAATAAAATGCTCTTTAGTAGAAATACTAATTTTCTACATATAGTATTCTAAATAGTTTTGGAATATCGTTCATGGCCATTGCGTACTTTAGCCATGAATGTTTATCTTTATTCAAAATATTCCCGGTCAAATACCGCGATACTCATGGCAGATATCCAAGGACTGTTGAGATTCCATTGTGTAGAAAACTAAACTAAATGTACCTACCGAAGCAATATTTTATTTATTTTGACCAAAAAAAATGTTGTCTTAAAAAATGCAAAAATACTGACATCAACCCGCATTCTCTCTTATCCAACTTTAGTTAGTTACTAAAGGTCATATTTATAATCAAAATTTTGAGGTAAACGAATCTCTCATTTAACCCGAATTTCTTGTTATTCCGTATACTGGGAGATTGATGCACGCCTTTAAATCTATTTCAATATATTCGTACGATAAATAATGTGTTCTCAGCTGTTAATTTTTTACCGATGATGTCAATTTTTATAGGTATAAGACTACGTCCCTATTGGTAGAACAATAGGCAAACATGTTCGCTGAACTGTCAAACAAATCTTGCTTATCCAAATAAATGTTTGACAAATTATTATTATTCATGCTTAAAATCAGTGTTTTAACAAATATTTTATGTTTGCAGAATCTAATCTCAGAACAGCCCCTTTCTCAGTAATGGCTGTATTCAGTGATGAGTGATGTGGCAGTGCGCCGTCGTTTATCTTGCATTGCTGCAGCTTATGAAGTGATCAGGTCACGTCCCCGTAGGTGGTAACAGATACAATTGTTGAAACGTCAATATAATAGCGTAGCGTCTTACAAATTAGCATTTGGAGCCCCTTTTAGAATATACAAACATATTTTTTTACTGCATTGATAACATTTTACTATTATTAGTGTTATTTTACTTGTATTGTTAATATAATTATATCAAAAGTAACAGCTGAAGATCACATGATTTCTGGGTTCACTTAACGGTTGGGGGGGAGGGGGGGATTAAAAAAAAAGCAGAAAAAAATTGTTTGCATGGTGTATGATCTACTCCTAAGAAAAGTTGTTTTAAACTGTACCTGTGAACTGGTATCCTCACTCATTAGAACACTCTATGATCGAGTATCAACGAAAACACATTACCATGTGAGGTATGTAGAGCATAACTTAAGTATTATTGGTCAAATTGTGACCGAGTGAGTGAGAACATAAATAACACGTACAGTTTTAACAAGCTCTGCTTACTTTGGTAACGTCACTATTTTGTTGTTGTTTTGTTTGTTTTTTTAGCATCGCACCCAACTACTCGTTCGGGTTGTACGCCAACGTCACTGTTAAAATATATTACTGTAAGAATCAAATGAACACCCGTCTAAAATGTTGTTCCTAAAAATTATTACATGGCAATATGGTTCTAAATGTACCTACATAACAAAACCGAAAACCTTACCAATATTAACTTATACCTTGTGCACCAATCGAATGCACTTTGTGTGAGACGCTTATACCTGTTTGCCGTCGTGAGTGACCACAGCCACAGAGTCAGGGGTGGACTTGGCCTGCCTCGAGAACATTTGGTGCAGGCATCCCAACTTCTCGTAATCCGCCATGTCGACTAGGGGGATGTTGCCTGTCAGGGAAGGCATGGCCGAGGTCTACAAAACAATTCAAACGTCACATTAGATTGTATTGTATGGCACGAGTATGCAAGAGTCTGGAGAGTCTGGAGAGTCTGGTAGATTTGTATTTTCAGATTTGAATGTTTGCTGATGTGCGGATTTAGAAAAGTGTGTTTCCAAAAGTATACGTTGGCTTATTTACGTATTTGGAGAAATGTGCTTCCAGAAGTGAATGTTTGCTGATGTACTTATTTTGATATGTGTGGTTCTAGAAGTGGTTAGCAATTGACTTGACATATGAATATGTGAAAGTAATTTTTTTATTTGAGTTATCTAACGTGGACTTTCTACGACTTATAAACTAACTTAGATCTATAACAGACACAACTCCCCGCCCTTGGCCATTAAATCATCACTGATAAAGTATAACTCCCATTTCATCAATGATATAATTTTTGGGCATGTCGGGAATCGAGCCCGGACTTCTTAACACAGATGGTTGACATGTTATCGACTAAGATAAAGTGTCGGACGCGAGAATGTTGATCAATAACTTTACTATCTATCAGTTAAGTTTCTTCTTATGATAATTTGAGTGTTGCAAGTTCCCACCGTACGTATTAAAACATTGTTGATGACTCTGTGGAGAGATCACGGCCAGACAGATATGAATTCTGTTCATTCAGTTCAGCAAGGTCGATCAATGTGGCTGGCTTGCCACCTTATCTCTACTTGAGTTCATTAGGTCAATATTTAAAACTCATTACTCTGGCTGCCCTTGCGGGCTGATGTCCTTGTTTTATACCGAACTACGTAGGAGTACTATTTTGCCTCACCCCATGGATTGACAGGGATGTCGAGGATCGAATATTCGTCGAGTACCAAGGCCGGGGCTTTCACTGTGTTTATTTATTTATTTTAGCTCCCCGTCTCACTACTCTTTCGGGTTACCGCAATTACGCTAATGGTTTTTGGGATTAGGAAGGTTATATTTATAGGAAGTGTACTCGCATTTACGCGGGGAGAATGTTCGAAAACAAGATGCCTGGGAAGATATTTGGTCCATAAAGGGATGAAGCTACTGGGGAGTGGGAGAGGTTACATAATGATGAGTTACGTGACCTGTACTCATCACAAGACATTGTTGGGATAATCAAGTCTCGTAGATTACGCTGGGCAAGACATGCAGCGTTTAGGAGAACCTAGAACCTTGTTCAGGGTGCTGACTGGCTAAACCCAATGGGAAGAGACCATTGGGAAGACCTAGACACAGATAGGAGGATAACATTAGAATAGAGCTGAAAGAGATAGAGTGTAATGAGGGAGACTGGGTAGAACGAGCTGAAGATAGGGAGAGGTGGCGTACTTTTTTAAGTGCGGTGACGAACTTTCTAGTTCCTAGTGCATTAGATAAAGTAATAATAGGGAGTAAACTATTTAACAAAAGGGTCTAACATTTATTTTAATATTAATTTATATTCTATAATTTTGAAAGTACGTTTAATTACTTATGTTTATATATTAACATGTATAAGTTTATATTTGAACGTGTGTTTGATTCATAATGATTATAAGATATGCCACAAACAAAAGTGCATCTATTTTGTGATCATGTTTTTTCAAACGAGGATGTATTTTTTGTCCATCTGGCAACAGACAGCCCTCGATCATGAGTGTGTACAAATAAAGGACATTTGCCAAAGTTACAGCCAGAACATCTGATTATGTGATTTTTTTTCTTTTTGTTTTGTATTTGTAAAATTAAAACTTTGTTATTGAATGATCATAACATTTTATGAGGTCTCCAGCATGTATTTTTTTTTATGGTACAAGGGCTCGTTTGCTCCAAAAGGTTTTGGGAGTCCCTGCTCTAAGCAGTCATTCATAAACTATGTAACTTTTTTCTTACCTTTTTTGACCCCTCCTCCCCTCATGTAACACCAAGTAAACAATGAGTCTGACCCCTCCCCCTTCCAACCTGTGTTAAATAACTTTTAACATCAAGAGTGAATGTCCATATTTCATAGGTTATACCTAGAAGTATGTTTATCAATGGTGAAAACATTAACAATAACGAATATCAACCAACAGGCTGCAAATCCTTGTAAATACGTCACTCTCCGTCTGGAGGGGACCACAATTCAATTAATTATAATGTTGTACTATGTACTTGGCAACATAACAGCCTTACCAAGTCGCAGATGGCAGCGTTATCTGATAGCTCACGATACTATTGGTCGTTCATGTGAAGCTGACCATATCCACACGTCCATCACATACTCAGCTTTAAAGTATGAGTGAAGAATAACCCTGGATATGGGACGAATACTGGATATCTCGGTGGTAGATCACTCACGCTAAGCCACAGGTCCTGGGTTCGATTCCTATGTCCAGGTGTCATTTTTCAACTAATTTAAATTAAATTAACAATATGATCATTCTTTCAACAACAAAATTTAAGTATAAGATATGTGTTACGTAACGCTGTGATGAACCCACCCTCCCCCCAAGTAACACTATGTAGAGACTAGAGCTCACCCCTCACCACTCCAAACAGCGTTACTTGGTTTATGGATGACCCTTAAGAATCCGTCTGAGCACAAATCAAATATTTTATATCATGGTAATTTGTAAGTAGTAATAGACCTACCTAAAGCCACTTGAGCCCCAGAAGACACCGATGGCCCGGATGGTTATAGAACGCGTTTGATTGTTAATCTATAACTAGTGCAGCAGTCGAGTATATTCAACGATCGTTGTCGATAACGCTCTCTCGGATGTACATTCCCCGAGAGTCCAATCACAACTGAGGGTCTGTCGCGTGACCTCACACATAGATATGCAGTGAACCCTCGATTAATCGTATTGCAGATCAACCGAGGATGTAGTTTCTTTTATCTTCATTGAAGAAGAAGGGCAAACAGAGCCAGGGTCATAACGAAGATGGAGTAAGAAGGTGTGGAGTGAGGGGAAGATGCGTTTTAAGGAGTCTACCATCCCCTTCCTCACCAGTCCCCCACCCCTATAGTATTGTTAATAATATATAATAATACATATTTTTATATATAAATACATTTATTTACATATTTATTACCGCGTCTTACTATATTTTCATATTATACGCATGTGTGATAATTACTCTAATGGTGCAAGGGTGTGGAAGGAAACATTTTAGAAGTATTCTACCCCGTGCCGTGTTAGCAGCCACCGTGTTAGTTGCCACCCTGCAGAAAAACGTGTTAGTAGCCACCCTGTGGTGGCTAGGAAGAGAATGTGTATTATTTACATGTTTTCGTGTGGCTAGGAAGAGAATGTGTACTATTTACAACGTATGTAGATGGTGTGCAGCTCTGGCGTACCTCCCAGTTGAAAAGGTTAGGTTAGGTTAGGTTAGGTTAGGTTAGCCACCTGCTAGCCTATATAGCGAAATTTGAATAAAAGAGAAGACATCAAAACATGTAAATAGTACACATTCTCTTCCTAGCCACCACAGGGTGGCTACTTACACGTAATCGTTGACTTGGAAAGGGCGCCTGTCAACCCTCGTCTTGAGGTAAGGTGGCTGCTTGCACGGTGGCTACCTACACGTAATCATCTACCCCCATTTGCTTGGAAGTAAAGTGGGAAATCATTTAGGAAAACCACCCTCTGCAGACTTGACTGCAGTTCGAACCCCAATCTCTCCGTCATCAGCAGGCCAGTATAACATGAAAGTGAAGCCTTAGACCATTCGGTCACTGGAGAGGGTAGTAATATATTGACCCCACATCGGTGATCACGTCGTCTGACGCGTCATTCTAATGAGACTGGACTGTCGATGATGGGAAGTTTGGAGTTCGAATCTCGGTCGAGTGCACCTAGGGTGATTTTTCTTAGATTGTTTCCCATTTATTCATCTGGAACTCAATTCAGACCATGACCAATTTATAACGTGCTTGATTCCTCTTGGATAAAAACAACCCGGACATGCGCTAGGCCGCAAAAACAACGTATAAACCAACAACTTGGTGCAAAGGTTAACAATATTTTTCTTTTTTAAAAAAAGTTACGACATTCATGTTTTTCAAATCGGACTCCACAAACTAATGAGAAAACCAGTCCGGGATGTGACATGACCGAGATCTCGTCTTGATTGTGTTGACACGTCACGTGGTTTCCCTCCCTCCACAACTTGTTTGTTAGGTTTACCGTTTCCGTCATATCAAAGAACGTTTATAGTATCATCACCTAGGATCATATGATAAGGGGAGGGTGGAGGATTGAATCTCGGGCAAGGATATTAATTTATCTTAACAAAATGTGAATGACTAAATACTGAGTTAGACACTCACGTGTATTATACAGTTGTCACTCTACCCTCTAATTCCCACCTGGATGATTTGTCTTGTCAGGATGGTTGTGGGTAAATAGACGACAGATGGACTGTGGTGTATTATGTTTACCTAGCAGTACGTATATAGAATGTACAAAAATTATTATTAAGGTTATGATGGTAAATGGGAGAATCTAGAACCATGTATTGACTGGAAAACCTAATGAAAAGACCAGTAGGAAGACCTAGACGCAGATGGGAGGGTAACATTAGAATGCACCTGAAAGAGATAGAGTGTAGTGAGGTGGACTGGATAGAGTAGAACTAGCTCAAGATAGAGATAGGGTGTAATGAGGTGGACTGGATAGAGTAGAACTAGCTCAAGATAGAGATAGGGTGTAATGAGGTGGACTGGATAGAGTAGAACTAGCTCAAGATAGAGATAGGGTGTAATGAGGTGGACTGGATAGAGTAGAACTAGCTCAAGATAGAGATAGGGTGTAATGAGGTGGACTGGATAGATCTAGTTCAAGATAGGATAGGGTGTAATGAGGTGGACTGGATAAATCTAGCTCAAGATAGGGATAGGGTGTAATGAGGTGGACTGGATAGAACTAACTCAATATAGAGATATAGTGTAATGAGGTGGACTGGATAAATCTAGCTCAAGATAGGGATAGGGTGTAATGAGGTGGACTGGATAGATCTAGCTAAAGATAGGGATAGAGTGTAATGAGGTGGACTGGATAGATCTAGCTCAAGATAGGGATAGGGTGTAATGAGGTGGACTGGATAGAACTAGCTCAATATAGGGATAGGGTGTAATGAGGTGGACTGGATAGAACTAGCTCAATATAAGGATAGAATGTAATGAGATGTACTGGATATAACTAGCTTAAGATAGGGATAGGGTTGTAATGAGGTGGACTGGATATAATTAGCTCAAGATAGAGATAGAGTGTAATGAGGTGAACTGGATAGAACTGACTCAAGATAGAGAGAGATAGGATGTAATGAGGTGGACTGGATGGAACTAGATCCAGATAGTGATAAGGCGTACTTATGTAAGAACGCCAATGAACTTTCGAGTTCCCAATGCCATAGAGTAAGTTAGTGATGGTAGTCTATGTATCAAATGAAAGGTGAGGTAGAGAAAAACTGCCATATCACAAACGCGAGCTATAAGAAGTGTGTCCGAATTCGATGACCGTGAGGCCTCCGATAGGCTCCATCCACGCCGGCGCATGAAGGTCCTCGGACATTGATCTTCGGGACGATCTTTTTTTTTTTGGCACCACTTCTTACTACCCGTTCAGGCTATACGCATATGTACTAATTACGCTAATGGGATAGGGATGAAGAAGGTTCAAATTTAGAGGAAGTGTATCGGCATTTTCGTGGAGGAATAATGGAAAAACAGTTTGTAAAATCCACCCTTAGTACGTCCGACGGGGATTCAAACACCGATTTCTGTCATTGGTAGTCAAGTCTAACCTGAGAGTGACGTCTTAGACCATGTGGCCACAGAATCAGGTCTCAAAAGAATTAAAATTAAGACCCGCAAAAATGATAGAAGAACGTCCTTTCTTGGCTATTTATCCAGCGGGAGGGGATCTTCCACCCCTTGATTGTCACATTCGTCAAACCGATCAACGAAAGGCAGGTCCTTGAAGTAGGGATAGTTGATATCGCTCCACGTGCTGGATAGAGGTTTACTCTGCAATGAGATAATTTGGCTCACTTTTTGTGTGTTTTGGAACTCATTATTTTGATTACTGACAGTCGAATGTCTGTTTCGCCATTGCTTACACTAAACAATGAACTAGAGGTATCCGACACCTTAACTCAGTCGGTAGCGTGTCTATCTATTGAGCTAAGAGTCCCGGGTTTAATTCCTGGAATGGCTGAAAAATTTATCATTGATGAAAATATGTGTTTAGCCTTTCACATTGATAAACTAACGGCTGGAGGACTGGATATTGTGTCATCCTAGTATTAAGTTAGATTATAAGGCATATGAAGCCACGACAGGCCTAACAAACCGGCAGTGGAAAATGTATGGCTTGCACAGGTGTTACACAGTCTAATTTTCATAGAAATAACCTTATTTGACAGCTAGAAATATTAATATATCTATTTTCATGTACTCATACGTCAATTGATGTAAATCTGCAAGTATCACTGAAGATATTTTTTTTAGCACCCCGTCTTAGTAACCGCAAGGGTTATACCCCGGTGTTTTAATTAAGCTATTAAGTTAGGTATAAGTAAGTTTTAATTTAAAGGAAATGTACCCGCATCTGCATGGAAAGCCATTTTGGAAAATAAAAACACTCTTAGTCTACCCGACCGGAATTCGAACTCCGATCGTCTCATCATCAACAGTATATTGTGAAAGTGACGCCTTAGATCATTCGGCCACCGAAGTGGGTGATAGAAATTATCAATACTGACCACAAAAAAAAAGTTTTTTTTTAATGTTTCTTCCCACCAAAATACTAATAAATGTACTAGAAACGCGTTTATCTAAATCACGATTATAAGATAATCCAGCATATCCTGAACATCCTTGGATTTAAAAAAAAACTGCCTGAGGTACTTACTCTCCAACGGTTTTGAGATCGATCAGTTCGCAGGCAATAAAATTAAATAAAAAATTTTTTTTTAACAAATCGAAGACCCTAATGTGTGTATATCGCTTATATATGTATAATGTACCGAAATAGTGGTGAAATGCGAAGCACAACAGATATTGCCATTTGTTTATTATTTTATTGTAGCCGTAAGCCTTTTTCGCTGTATTTACCTCCCTCTATTAGTAACAATTTTACTGGAATGTCCTAGATAACAATATTTTAGCGAATCTACTCAGTAAAGGAGAAAATTGATTGAATTAACCGGCTGTTAGAGCAAATAAAATAATCGGCAGCACCAGTAAAGTAGGTGCGGAGTCGCAGTGTTCGCGCATGCGCAGTTTTGAGTTTGGTCTGTGACATGAGGCGATGGCTAGAGCCGCAGTGGCAGTGCTAGAGCGTCTTGGAAAACACCCCATGTGACTGTCGCGTTCGGCTATTGTCGCCACGGTCTGTTGCGATCATGGCCTTGCGACTCCAGCCGCAGTCGCAGGTAGCTGTTGCGTCTTGGAAAACACCCCATGTGACTGTCGCATTCGGCTATTGTCGCCACGGTCTGTTGCGATCATGGCCGTGCGACTCCAGCTGCAGTCTCAGGTAACTGTCGCAACTTGGAAAACACCCCATGCGACTAGTGTCACTACAGTCTATTGAGGACATAGCCGTGCGAATCCAGCCGCAGTCGCAGGTAACTGTCGCAGCTTTGACAACGTAAGTGTGTGCTAAACTCTTTAATCGAGAGGCTCAACTTCAAAACCAAACGGGTGCACTTGAAGATGCTTTTTTATTCTTAAATCCAAATTTATGGGTCCCAGGTTCGATTCATGGCATGGCCGGAAAATGTATATTGGTGAATTTGGGGCTTCGGCTTTCACAGTGATGAATATGCGGCTGGGAATTGGGTGTTGTGTCTGTTATATTAGTCTATAAATCACGTGCTGGTATAATTTTCTTTTCTAAAAGTGGACGTTAAAATACCATAAATGATAAAAGTAATAATAATACTCTACCCAGGTGAAAAATTGCCTAAATCAACTTTCTTACTTGTCCAAGCCCAGCGTAAGTTCAGATTCTTGTGACCAAGACTTTTTTTTATAGAAATCAATCACATTTTTATGATATCGGAAAACCATATACTCACTTACTGATGTAGATTATTTTATATTGATTGCATCTTCACTAATGAAAATGTGTAGACTTATATAATATTCCCTGTAGTAAATGATTTTATTAGTTAAAGAAAAGTCTGTTTGGTAGAACTCGAAAAATTGCTGCTGTCAAAAATATTTTAATTTTTGAAATTGCTGTTTCCTGTCTCCATTGCTAGGAGGTTAAAATGGCCTACTAAAAATCCAAAAGAATCTAGTTTGATTCCGAGTCATGCTGACAAAGGTATTTACCATTTGTATACAGTTCGTCCTGCTATCAAATTAATATATATATTAATTATTAATACTTAATTTATATATATATATATATATATATATATTGGTCACAAAAGTCTGAACTTACGCTGGGTTCTGGCTTGGACAAGAAAGAAAGTAGGTTTAGGCAATTTTTCACCTGGGTAGAGTATTATTATTACTTTTATTTTATATATATACATATATATATGAGTAGGTGGGTTGCAAAACTGTCCTTTTTCAAAAATTAAAAAAAATTAGGTGGCTATTGATTGAGTTTCATTTGGTACTTCTGCTTGTAATAAGATATATATAGAGGGCAAAAACTGTCTCGTTCCCTATTAGATTTAGCTTTAAAATATGACGTTTTTTGCAAAACTGTCCTTTTCCAGCTCCCTGTTAGGTGCAAAACTTTCCTTTTCCAAACCTATGGTTTATTAACAAAACTCTCCTTTTCCAATATTCAATATGGCTATTGATGCTGTCTTACATTTCAAAACAATCTTTCTCCTTGCCTGCATAGACTATGAGCTTATTACTGCTTTTTATTGCTTTTAATATAAATTTTTGTATAGTTGGCTAGCTGTAATAATTCTAAATTCTTTTCTTCCTCAACTGCAAGTTTATTTGTCTTGAAATAACTAGTTTGTACAGCAATAATAATTTTAGTTTGTTTGACAAGAGTAATGATGGATAACGAAGAAAATAATGTAATTATTGAAGCTACACCAGAAAGAAGTAGAAAAAGAAAACGGTGTGAGAAAACATGGACCCGAGAAAGAGCTAAACAATCAAGGTAATACCTAACCTAGAAACTTTAATGTTTGGTATGATAGGCTTATGCAGTAAATAACATTTGGCTTAGCCTATGTTTACATCTTATGTTGTTTTCCTTATTATTTTCTTTTTTGTCAGAGCATTGTAAAGAACTGCATGTGTGATATGTTAGTTATAATAGCGTTTGTTTGTTTCAGACATAAATCTAGATCCTTGCCAAGAATTCCGAAATGTGGTCACAATACGAAGTCATTCAAATGCAGTACTATTGGAATGCAAGATATCCGGCGCTTCCACCAAGCTTTTTACGACAATTCAACTAAAGTGGCTCAAGATTGTTTTATATTAAATTATACTACTCAGAGTGCACCGAAAAGAACCTCTCGAGCAAAGTCTGCAAACAGTGCTCGGAAAACGTCAGCTAACAAATATTATATAAAAACTAAACAAGGACCAATCCAGATATGTGCCCAAGCTTTCCTTTCAATATTAGGAATATCAAAATACCGTGTACAAAACCTGTGCAGGAAACATCTGAGTACAGGAGCTAGTCCTAAAGAAAAAAGGGGAGGGGACAGACGCACTCAAAAGTATGAAACAAGGAAAAAATTAGTAAAAGAGTTCATGCAAGGATTGCAGCCAGTTGAAGAACATTATGCCAGGGGAAAAACTAAGCGTCAATATCTTGATTGTAACATGAACATTAAAAAACTCTGGCGAGCTTACAATAACTGCCATGACGTTGAACATAAAGTGAAGTACCACTTCTTCAGACATATTTTTAACTGTGACTTTAATTTCAGTTTTGGTACGCCTGCCACCGATGCATGCTCCACGTGTCTGCAACTCAAAAACCAAATGAAATTTGCAGCTACAGGTAGTCGAGATAAGAATGATTTTATGATTAAATTGAGGGTTCATAAATTAAAAGCTGTATCATTTTACCAACAGCTCCAGGAGAAACACAATGAAAAAACAGTTGTTTTCACATATGATTGCCAAAAGAATTTAGTTTTACCCAGAGTGCCAGACCAAGCTGCCTACTACAGTAGGCAGCTGTACATGTACAACTTCACAGTATGTCGTGGACATTCCAAGTCACTTCAAAACCAAGATTCTGTTACAATATATCACTGGCTTGAAAATGAACGATACAAGGGCTCAAATGAAATCACATCTGCATTGCTTGATATGTTGAAAACCACAGATTTTTCTATTGATGGCATAGAGTATATCCGACTCTGTTCAGATGGTTGCCCTGGGCAAAATAAGAATAGCACAGTCATTGGGTCAGTTTTGAAGTGGTTTAAAGAGGAGTGTTCACAGGGAATAAAACAACTTGAATTTTTGTTTCCAGTGGTTGGGCACTCGTTCATACCACCTGATAGAGTCTTTGGAAGAATTGAAAAGGTAATAAGACGTAAACAGACAATTATCACCCCAAATGAATATATTGATATTTTTAGTTCATTTGGAAGAGTAAAGCACCTTGGCTCTGAAGTTCCTGTTTGTGATTGGAAGTCTGCTGTGAAAAATGTACTGAAGCCTACATCACAGTGGCACTTCAAGTTGTCTGTATGCAAGAGGATTATATTTACAAGGAATACAAATGGACAGGTGCGTGTGAGAGGAGAACCCCACTACAAAAGTGACATCGGAACCGACTTGCCAATCCTAAAGAGAGGAGTGACTGTAGGCAACATGGTACCTGATCATCTGCCAAACATAGTTCCTGTAAAAGAAGCAAAACTAAAAGATGTGGATAAACTTCTATCCAAGCACTTTGGTGAAGGGTGGAAAGACATGGCTAACCTCAACTACTTTAAAACTGTTATTGATTCTCAATCTGAAGATGTACAGCATATTGAAGTGAACCAAGACGAAGAAAACGTTGAAGAAATAGAGGATCTATTAATATAAATTAGCTTTACCGCTTTATTTTCAAATTAGTATTTTTCCTTTAAGAAGTAAACAGACAATAACCTCAAATGAGTAGATTAATATTCCTGAAGATGTATAGCAAATTGAAGTTGTAACGACTCGGGATCCTTTGCACCAGGAACTAATACGCATTGACATAGCACAAAGTGAACCAAGATGAAGAAAACGTTGAAGAGATAGGCGATCTGGTTAATATAAATCTGTTTTAACTCTTGATTCACAAATTAGTCTTCTTTTGATTGAATAAATACTAGTAAATTTGTACGAATAGATTGTTATACCTAACACTTGTGTTTTATTTCAAAACTTCCATATTCTAATGTGTGTACCTGCAAAACTGCCCTTTTCCAGCGGAACACTGCAAAACTGTCCTTTTCCAAAATATAGTTCTAATTATTATCCAAACCGTATTGTCAATATTTGTGAAATTTACCAAATTGACCCAGGTTGATATACTTTCATACCAGGTAAAGTTTCATAAAAATCTAAACATAAATAAACATATTACAGGTTTTTTTGATTTCCTCAAAATTCTACTATAATGGATAAGGACAGTTTTGCAACCCACCTACTCATATATATATAAGCATTTAATTTAAGACAGTGTTTAGCATTAGGCGTACCGTTCTGGGTTAAGTTATTTTTTCAGCTGTGTGCTACTATATAATATGTGCGTTCAGAAAGCACAAGTTAAAATTTTTAAAAAAAGTTCAAGTTTCTGATAGGAAAAAATAAGCGTTAAAACTTACTCAATCCTTACGTAATGCATCTAAAATGTTTTATGTGGTGAACACGCCTACTGTAATGGCCTTGATTTGCTTTCACTCAATTGCAGCTTGTCCGGTCTATTTTGGTACATTGAGAGAACATCAGATGCTGCCAAGTCTCGCCATGGAGCAACAATCACAGAGATACGACCTTTCCTTTCAATAGAACAAGTTCAACAGTCGCTAGTGTGCCTTCACTCTAAGAAAACAAACGTTTGACCTCGGTCACCTCAAAAACCGATGTCCGTGGGTTATATCTCAACCGAGGTCTGCGCATGTATTTTTGTTGATATTTGAGAATCTGTAGTAAAACTTCATTTGGAGATCAGAGGAATCTAACACAATTATAAAGGACCCCAGTTCGATTATGGGTTATTCTGGTGAAACTATTTACCATTTGTGTATGGGTCCATTCTTACCTCCAATTATAAAATATTCAAATGCTTTATTTTATTATTTTAAGGTGTATTAAATGCGTACTTTTTGAGAAGAATAATTATTTTAACGTACGACTTACAAACTAACTTAACACTAAAACAGACATCAAACACAGTCCACCTGGCTTCAATCCCCAATGCATTGCAGCAATTAAATCCCGCTAAGCCATTCCACCTGGCCTTAATCTCCAATGCCTTGCATCAATTAAATGCCGCTAAGTTTTCCATCCGGCTTTAATCTCCAATGCCTTGCATCAATTAAATCCCGCTAAGTTTTTCCGTCCGGCTTTAATCCCCATTGCCTTGCATTAATTAAATCCCGCTAAGATTTTCCGTCCGGCTCTAATCCCCAATGCATTGCATCAATCAAATCCTGCTAAGCCTTGAAACATTATGTTTTTTTTTACTTCAACTCCTTCAAACATAAAATGCGAAATGGACTATTTTAATCTTGCTTTTCCTTGCCATTTATTTCACTAAAATTAATTTGGATAATAAATAAGTTTTAAAAAATCATGTCAAGATGGAAAGCTTATCATCAGGTGTCCAGGCGACTATTTTAACTCGAAAATAGTTTAATACTTGAAACTTATCATGTTATGTCACAAGCCCTACACAATGGTTTTTTTTACTTTTTTTTACGGTATGAGATAGGCAATGAATGAGAGTGAGAAAGAGACGATTCCTATTCTCCTTCTTTGTTGGCTTCCCCTCCCTCCCTTCCCCCGTCCTACCATTCAAGCAACGGTCTCAATTCGGTGTTCAGTGTCGAGGAGAAATAGCTCGGAGGTACCCGTTCACCCTACTGGCCTACTTCCTTTGATTCACACGTGAGTACCTACCAACCAACCAACATAGGCTCACAACACCGCGGTCGGGGTAGGTCATTCACTCGAGGAACAGGGAAACAGTCTGTCACAGAGGTGCTTCCATTATTTTTTTATTAGCTCTCTTCAAGCAATGGATTGTCTGACAAAATTTTAATGAAGAATTATTAAGTGGTGAGTGAGTGAACTATCTCGATGTAAATTACATTATTGTTTAAGGTCATTGACCTCACATATTAGAAAAGGGAAGCCATTTAAAAAAATCAAGTTCTATTTACGTTGGTTTTAATTACATAGGTACAGTTCAGTTTCTATAGTAATAATTTAATCTAACAGTTTGAAAAGTTACTAGATATACATTAATGTATTCATACGCAAAGTCACGTGATCGGCATTGAGCCTATGAATTAAATTCATCTTCATCACTTTAAATTAGAATTAAGCTTGACATTTTTATTTTATTTTTTATTGATATTACAGTATTTATGATCTTGGGCAAGATGAAGGGAGCAAATGATTTGCTTACCCGCATCAGTGGATGAATGGACAATGCATTCTCATGAGAGACATTTATTTATTTAGCACCGCGTCATACTACCCGTTTGGGTTATACGTCTATGTACTAATTACATTAATTGTTTATGAAGGTTTAATTGAGATGATGTGCACCCGCATTTGCGTGGAAGTAGAGTGAAAAATCATGTAGGGAAAACCCCTCTAAGTGCACTCAACTGGGATCAAACCCCGATCTCCCGGTCTTCAGCATACTAGTCTAACATGAGAGTAGCGCGTTAGACCACACGGCCACTGATAAAGTGGGTCGCAAGAGATGGTTTTACCTGTGACGAGTTTGGCTCCAGGTCATTGGTCGGGTATACCGAGGGTATTTTTTTCCCTAAATTGTGTGTCACTCAACCTCCATGCAAATTCGGATACATTCCCTATATATTTTATCTACTCATCCCTACTTCAAAATAGTAGGGTAGTAAGACTGTTAGTAAAATGTGATGCACGAAAAAAATTTTTAACAACAAACAAAACTTATACCCCCTTGTGTGCGTTACTGACATCCGGTTGTAATGCCGGATTCACACATGAAGCTAAGCTACGCTACGCTATGCTATGCTATGCTTTGCTATACTATGTTTTAAGATCACTATCCAAGTATCTAAATGAGCACGTTCACACATCATTCTATGCTATGCAATGCTATGATGCGCTATACAATGTTTTAAGATCGCTAGCCAAGTATTCAAACAAACACGTTCACACATCACGCTATGCTGTGCTATACTATGCCGTGCTAAGCTACGCTATGCGAGCGAAATGTCGGACCGGGTGATTTTTATCATCTCACTCGCGCTACGTTTTGTGCTGCGCATGCGCACAACGGACAGACCCACAAAAGGCCATGTTGTCTTGAAGACTTCAAATACTCCATTAAACCTTCCAAAGTATAGTGTAGTACAGCTCACTGTGTGAAACACACGCGAGAAAAAAACGTCGCACAGCATAGCATAGCGTAGCTTTATGTGTGAATCCAGTTAACCCTCTTGGTAATTTGGCTATCTATCTAAATGTGAAGTGATTCATGTCTGAAATTACTCCCGGAGTTCTACCCAACAGATTTTTTTTAAATTGTTAAAAAAAAACTATACACCGAGGATGTGGCTAAAAATTTCCAATCTATTCAAAAGGGAAATCAGCAATTTTTTAAATCGACTCGTTTATTTGGATCGAAATTTATCGACTTCTACCAAACCAATTTGTATTGTTGTTGCTTTTTTTTTTAATAAAAGGATTTACTTAGATGATTATTATATAAAAGTTCACACATTTTCCATATCGAAGCTTTTTTATAAATCATAGCACCACGTCTTACTACCCGTTTGGGTTATACGCTCAAGTAGGCCTACTATTTACGCTAATGGATTGGGAATTGGAAAGGTTGAATTCAGAGGAAGTGAACCAACATTTGTGTTGAGGGAGAGTGGAAAACCATTTAGGGAAAACCACCCCAAGTTCACCCGACCGAGATTCGAACCTTATCCCTGTCCTCGGCAGTCTAGCTCAACACGAAACAAGCGCATTAGCTAACTACGCCACCAAGGCGGGTAGTATCGAAGCTGTTATTAAAAAAAAGCAGTCTTATAGTCCACTGAACCGATTCACGTATTATTGTTTTTTAAACCAAAGTTTTTATATCGAAGATGATTAAATTATTTTAAATCTCAAGTTTATATTTACAAAATTTAAATGCTACAGTTGAGCGTTGTCATTTGAGAAATTGACGCATTAGGTGTCAGTGGGTCAGCTAATACGATGTAAGGGGAAGAGCGTTAAGGTCTGTATTTTTTAAGATTTGATACAAAAAACCTCCATTTGGCCAAAATAAATAAAATATTACTTTAGTGTATAATATTATTGTTATTATCACCGCGTCTTACTAAACGATCGGGTTATACGCGCTTACGCTAATGTGTAATGGTAGGGTGATGGTGAGATGAAATAGAGGACCTACAGTTTAACGTGGAATCCGAACCACGGTGGAGGTCTGGAATTCCACACATTCACAAGTTGTGATTAATACACGTCTTTGATAAATCTGTGCCGGGACCGAGGATTGAACCCCGGACGTCAGCACAGAAGTCTGACACCTTACCCCTAGACCACCAGGTCACCTACAACACCCTTATTGATATGCTACCAGTTTTGTAGCTGTAAGAAAAATACACAGTCCTATTCACGTTTTCTGTGTCTGTAGTATTTATTGGAATAAATAATTGATTTATTTAAAAAATGTAATTAAGTGGTCATAATTAAATAATGTTGACCTCGGTAGTCTTGGGGGTAAAGTGCTCCCTCAGGACTCGATGTTCATGTATTAAAATCTAGCCGAAGTTGATAGATTTTTCTTGATTGATAAAAATCCGTAGCACAGCTTCCTTCTGAAGAGAAGTAAAGCCATCGGTCCCATGTCGATTGTGACATGTAAAATAACTGTGGAAGGTGTGTAAAAATACCTTCCCCGGTAAAATTGGTAAGCCCTTTCTCTCTCTCATTCTCGTGTGCTGATTAATACACATTTTGTCAGAGGTAAAGGAAGGGTTTGGTAATCAGATAAATCTGTGCCGGGACCGTGGATTGAACCCCGGACCCCCAACACAGAAGTCCGACACCATACCCCTAGACCGCCAGCCATGAAAGTTACTTTAACATACCGTCTAGGTTTATTTTAAATGCCACAATGGACATGGGACCGACGGCTTAGCTTCCCCTCCGAAGGAAGTTGTGCTATGGACTTTATTCTCTTAAGAAAAATGCGTCAACCTCATCTGGGTTTGAACCCATAAATATCGGTCCCTGAGGCTAGCACCTTAACCTAAGGCCAGTGAGGTCGACAACTAAAATTCGATCTCAAGTAAAACCTAAAATAATTTTAAATGTTTTATATGGTTTCGTTCTAATATCGAGATACTCTCATCGGTGGCCACACGGAATAAACGTCATGCTAGTTTAGGATAGTTTGTCGGTGAAGAAGTGGTTGAGGTACAAATACCGGTCAGAGGGAATTAGGTGCCTAAATGTTTCCCCCACTTTACCTGGACGTGAAAACAGGTACTCTACGTTTACCTTGAAAGGTTATCGTACTCCGGTGTGACACCATAGTTCGAACTGTATTACCAAGTCAAGTTACGAGCTATTCATGGCGTGGAGGGAGCTCAAAGGTGGGAGTGTAGGGCGCGCGAGAAAAGGCCAGCGTTTTTATGAAGATTAAACAGAAAAAAAAATTTTTTTTTTTGACCAAAATAAATAAAATATTTCTCCAGTAGAAACAGAGAGTTTAAGTTTCTTCACATGATATCAACAGTTGTTGAATATTTATCATGAGCATAGCGGTATTAGATAAGAAACTTTTTAAATTAGGAACTAAATAGCCAAAGCTATTATTTATGCTTTTAGTGGGAATTATGACATCTAGATAGAGTAATTACCACTAAAAGCATAAATAATAGCTTTACTCCATCTAGATGTCATAATTCCCACTAAAAGCATAAATAATAGCTTTGGCTATTTAATTCTTAGTATGCAATCTCGTACAATTGAATAATAATTGTACAAATGGCAGCAATAAGCCAACTACCGAGTCGCAGATGGCTGCGTTATCTGATAGCTCGTGATATTAATATAGTCACACACTTGTAGCCGACGATTTCCACTAAGTCCATCATAGACTCTGCCTTAAAATATGAGTGAAGAATGATCCTGGTCACGGGACGAATCCTGGATAGCTCAGTGGTTAGAGCATAAGTCAAAGGTCCCGGGTTCGATTCCCGTGTCCAGGTGTCATTTTTCAATTTTCAGAATATAACATTTTTAAATTAAGATAAATGTTGTCATTAAATTCCAGGACATCCTTGATAGATATTCAACAACTGTTTATACCACCATGTTAAGAAAATTAAACTATATGTTTATTTATTGTATTTATTTTAAAACATTTTTACAGCTAGATTCTCCTGGGAATAATATCCCGTTTGACTGCAGTTTTAGAATCAGCCAACCCAGTCAAGTCCCTTACTGAGGGAGGTAACGCATTTCATGTATTCCATGTTCGTTTTGAAACAAAATTTGATTTATTTTGATAAAAACATTTTTTTAGGTGTAAAAACTGTAAAAACACCTTTTCTCGCATCACCTATATACCCACCTTAAGAGATCAGCATTAAATACTCAACATACATTTTTTTAAATGCATATTTAAAAGTACACGTTTAATTGCCTGATGAAAAAATGCAATACATTATCTAGTTTATGAGCTAGGAGACGATCACCCTCCACTGGTAACTTTTGAATTTAATTTAGATTTTAATCTATCTTGAGCCAGGCATCGCATCTTCTTCATAAGAAGATAATGAAAGTGAGAGGAAAAAATCATTTTAACGAACTATACAAAAATTTAAAAAACTTTTTTAAATCAACTACTTATATTATAATTAATAATAAAGTAATAAATAAATTAAATGTGTCGGTAACTTTTGCTTTTTGAGTGTATAAATATATGCACTCTGTATTCAGCTTATTATCACATTGTTTTTTAATCCCATTATTAGCCCATTTATTTTAAGTTTCAACAAATAAATCAGAAATAACCACAAATGTAGTAATTAAACATTTTGATTAAAAAAATTAAGGACACAATTTATGGAAATTGGCTGCCAAGGCTTACGCGAGCGAAAAGAGGTTGGTAACCGCTGCTCTACACTATGAATTAAGTTAGTTTGTAAAGCGCGTGTTGATTTAACTATTGTATTTCACAATAGCACGTTGGGAACCCAAAATAAAATATTCACAAAAAAAAATTGTAGCAGGAGATACGGTTTTAATGGGAAGTTGCTGGTAGCAAATTTTAAATTAGATTTTTGTGGTGCAATACTATAGATTGTTAGGACTAATCATTTATTTCAGCAATTTCCTTGAAAGTTGATGTGAATTAAATATTTATGATTCTATTCTGTTGAATTGACTACCTATAACTTGAGTTTATAAGATTATTATTAAAATGGTATTTTCCATTGGTTACCTTCTCAATAAATTCAAATGGAAAATAAAAGAGATGGAGGTGTGGGCGTAGTTTATTCCGGTTTTAGCATTTACAAGATTATATAACAGTATAGTGTATACTTATTACTCCTAGACTACGCATGTTTGGCCACTATCAACGTGTTGAATGGGACCAGCATTTCTCTTTGGCTGTGACATCTTATGGACCAGTGTACCTGGGTTTTTTTGTCCTTAAGGTGGGATGGAAGGGGACGTGAGAAAATGCCTGTGTTTTTGTAGTTTTTGTGGCAAACCGCCCTTTTTTGTGCAAATAAATAAAATATGGCTCCTGTACATACATAGAATTTAATCTTCTTCACGTGCTGACCTCAAAATTTCTTAAGATCTGTCAAGGGTGTTCTGGAATTTAATGACAACTTTTTCTGTTCATTTAAAAAGTTTGTTAGATAATGACAAAATGCTTATGATAGATAGACTATTTAACAACTGTTGATATCAACATGTGAAGAAAATTAAACTCTATTTTTCTACTGATGGTTGATTTATTTTGGCCAAAACAAGTTTTTCCATGAAAACTGCCAAAACACAGGCCTTTTATCGCCTCCCCTTCCGTCTCACCTTAATACAGCGCATTCGGGAAAGATGTGAAGCTCGAGGATAAATAGGTCAAACGAAACGATACTCCGAAACTAACTAGTCGAACTAGTTCACCTTCTCGAAGTGACCTAGGTCAAAAAGCGAGCTACGAAGTGACGCGACAGTAAACAACAGTAATACTATTGTAATACCTCGACCGATCTCGGTCACAGAAACAAAATGACAAAAAATAAAACCCCGAGATTCTCCCACGAGTTACTATATCAGGGTTGTGTGTGTTGCAAGGGAGTGTTTTTAGTGCCACGTCTTACTACCCGTTAGGGCTATACGCTTATGTACTAATTACGGTAATAGTTTTAGGGATTAGGAAAGTTATATTTATAAGAAGTCTATCTACATTTGCGTGGAGGGAGGGTGTAAATGCCTTTTTGGAAAAACTACCCTCAATACACCCGACCGAGATTCGAATCTCGATCTTTCCATCATCGACAGTCTAGTCTACTGCGAGAGTAGTGTGTTAGACCGCGCGGCAACTGAAGCAGGTGTAAGAGAGTTACTATTTTACCTTAGGGGCCATATATGTATTACATAACGCAATTTTAGGCCTTTTTTGAACCCATTTCCCCTATGTCACGCTCCGTAACGCTTTAGCAGCCCCTTCCCCCTAAAGTTACGTAACGCTTTCAGTTTTAACTATAAAAAAAAAAAGCGCCTTTCCTCATGTCATTTTCGAACGGGATTTTTATTTTTTAGTATATTAGTTATTTTCACGTCGGATAAAATAAATAGAATTTTGAATGAAGGATTTTTATTTATATTTATTATGTATTCGGTCACTGACTCCCAAACAATGGTAGAATGTGGCCTGCAACTTGTCGACCGTAGTTTTACTGATATGCATCAACATAAAAGGACGCGACAGTGTCATATGATTGATCGCATCTTTGGAGTTGAATATGAAAAACAGTTTAGTACTCCTGTAAATAAATGAAATGATTATTATTATTTTAGCACCGCGTCTTACTACCCGCTCGGTTTATACGCTTAAGTACTAATTACGCTAATGGATTAGGAATTTGGAAGGTTGATTTTAGAGGAAGTGAACCCGCATTTGCGTGGAGGGAGAGTGGAAAACCATTTAGGAAAAACCACCCCAGTTCACCCGACCGAGATTCGAACCTCGATCTCCCCGTCCTCGGCGTCGAGCTCAACACGACTAGCGCGTTAGCCAACTATGCCACCGAGGCGGGTCTGTGAACTGATTAAAAACTGAATGAAACTTTTTATAAGCTTACCTATTTCAAACCCACTGCCACACAGATAAATCTGGAAGCGTCGGAGATTAGTAGTAATAAATATCTTTATGAGGTGTTTAGCTGTGTATTGATCTCCACTTTGAACTAAGGGAAATGGAGACAAGGCCAGGAGTTACAGGGTTTAATAAATACAGTTTTTAACCACCCCCTTTTTCATCCCGATAGTTTCCTCTACGGGGTTTAGGGGCTTATATTATGTATCCGCACATGAAAATACAAGAAGATGGATTTTAAAATAAACCAATTTTACATTTTTACTGACACATTTTATTTATGTTAGAATTACCTTTCCACAACTTGCGCTAAGTCTTGTATAGCAATAATTTTTACTTGTAATTTAATTAAATTTTATTTTCAATACAATTTTTTGTGTTAAATAATACATATTTTTAAAAATTATTTCTATAGGCTCTTATTATTATTATTATTATTATTATTATTATTATTATTATTATTATTATTATTATTATTATTATTATATTTAATTGCTTTTGTTTGAAGTGAAATTATAGCTATTTTTAGTTATTAATTTAGAAAGATAGAACTCTTGTACTGTTAGAATATGTTGAGTTATTGATAGATTTGGCATCCAATTCTTTAGCTAAGACGGTAGCGCGTATGCCTGCTTGGGTTCCGGATTCTATTACCGGCATAGCCGAAAAATGTTTCATTGGTGAAATTGGGGCTTTCCCTTTCACAGTGATGGATTAACGTTCAAAGGACCGGACGTTGTGACTGTCCTAGATTTAGGTTAGTTCTTAATTCATGTGCATCAGCCAGGTCAGATAGTTCACGTTATTATTTACTTACTCCATGTCATTAGGAACTCAAAATTCATTGTCGCACCCACGAAAGTACGCCACGTATCCCTGTCTTGATCTAGTTATATCCAGTCCACCTCATTAAACCCTATCCCTATCATGAGCTAGCTCTATCCAGTCTACCTCATTACACCCTATCCCTATCTTGAGATAGTTCTATCCAGTCCACCTCATTACACCCCATCTCTTCTTTCAGGTTCATTCTAATGTTATCCTCCCGTCTGCATCTAGGTCTTCCTAATGGTCTCTTCCCATTGGGTTTGCTAACCATAATCTACAAGACTTGATTATCCTAAAAATATCTTGTGATGATTAAAGGGTATATAACTCATCATTTTGTAACTATCTCCACTCACCAGTATCTTCATTCCTTTTTGAAACCAAATATCTTCCTAAGCACCTTGTTTTCTAACATCCTAAACTTGTTTTCGTGATGTAAAGTAAGATACCACGTTTCACAACCATAGAGAACAACCGATAAATCCGCTTCAATGGCGGCATTATTTAAGGCGCTACTCTTGCAGTAGTAGGACGTGGTTCTAAGAAAAACGGTAAAACTATGGTTATGTATATTCTAAGTTTTATATTACTTGAAAGCAGGCGAGATGTTGACAACTTACCGACCGAGTAATAGCATGCATTTCCCAACTGTATTATTTTACTAATTTCCATTGCTAGTTAAAATTATTCCTAAATATTTAAACTTATTAACTATGTCAAATTTTATAGGTAATAGATTCCAAAATAATAGTAGCTTATTGATAGGTCCATGCCTATATTAATTTGATGGTCTTGGATTCCATCTAACAGGGGTACAAAAGTAAACACTATAATAACGCTAAAACAAGTGGCGTATCGAGGATTAATGCCAAGGGATGCAGATCTTGTTAAATTGTACTTGTGGTGTTTTCTTCTCTCTCTTCCCATTTGACCAATCATAGTTAGGGTTCCGTACTACACACCTCATAGTGTGAATGTATTCTCGTTGATACCTAGACAATGAGTGTTGATAACATATTCACCTGTACCCTTCGTATTCCTTGTAAGTTAGCAAGTTTATATAGTCCATCAAGATAAGAGCGATACCATTCAAGATAACCTGAGTGTACATTTTAAACTAACTTTGCTTACAATGTCAACATGACACTGATTGCTACTTGGACTTGAAACTAGATACATGATTATATTGATAGCTCATAAAACACCTGTCGATGTTATTCTAGTTTCAAAGGTCAGATAGTTTCGAATAACATTTCCCCCTTCCCCCTCCCAGATATTCAATAATTTTGTGGTTGTATTTTTAATTTTTATCACCGCGTCTTACTACCTGTTCAGGTTATACTCATATATATGATAATTAACGGGGTAGGGATAAGGAAGGAAGCATTTTAGAGGTAATCTACATCTATTGGCGTGGAAGGAGAGTGGGAAACAAGTTTGTAAAAACCACCCTTATTACACCCGATCTAGATTCGAACCTCGATCTTCCACTATCGGCAGTCTAGTCTACCGCGAGAGTAATGCATTAGGCCACGCGGCCATCGAAGCAGGTAAAACCATACTTTGCTTACCCCTATATCATGAGTGGTTTTTTTCTTTCTCCGTCAAGTCTTACCACACCCGTCCGAGCTATAAGCATTTTAATTACGCTGCTTAGATAGTAATGAGGATAGTAGAATTTATAAGAAATGTACCCACTATTACGTGGAGGGAGAGTGTAAAATCCGTTTTAGGAAAAACACTCTCGGTTTCCTCCAAATGGGATTCGAGCCACGACTTCCGACTTACCGGCAAGGCGAACTAGACAAGTTATTATTATTATTATTATTATTATTATTATTATTATTATTATTATTATTATTATCAGCTCCGCGTCTTACTACACTTTCGGGCTATACACACTTAAGCTAATGTGTAATGTTATGGTGATTGTGAGATGAAATGGAGGACCTACAGTTTAACGTGGAATCCGAACCACGGTGGAGGCCTGGCATTCCTCACATTCACAAATTGTGATTAATACACGTCTTGTCAGAGGTGAAGGAAGGGTTTGGCAATCAGATAAATCTGTGTCGAGACCGAGGATTGAACCCCGGACCCTCAGCACAGAAGTCTGACACCTTATCCCTAGACCACCAGGTTACCAAACTAGACAAGTCTTGATATTTTAGTCTTGCGACTAGAGTAAATAAAATGGGTGTATCAATCCTCTGCTGTGAGACTAACGCCTTAGACTACCAACCCCGCTAGTCTTAGTAATATGTAAATGATGAATGCTGATATTATAAACTAGTGTTTCCCAAACTTTAGCCAGTTCTGTACCCCTTTCGGGACCTTCCAAAGCTTCATAAAAAAAAAGCAACAAATATAATTTTCTTGTAAAGTGTAAAGGATTGTTGCATTTAATTTTTATTTATTTTAGGTTTTTAATGTGCTCTTTTTAAACCGACTGATTATATCAGAGTACGATAATTTTCTTTGAGCGATAAAGAAAGGACCTACCAAATTTGCCGGGAAATGTATCTTCACATACCTTTTATGGTTCTTTTGCATGCCATAATCTATATGGGACCGATGGCTTTACTTCCACTCCGAAGGAAGTTGTGCTACGGATTTTTATCACTCAAGAAAAATCCGTGGACCCCTGCTGGGTTCAAACCCATGAACATCGGGTCCTAAGGCGAGCACTTTACCCCAAAACCACTGAGGTCGACCGATTGTTGCAAATTTTAATAACTATCCTAGGGTTAAGCCAAAAAATGCAGTGATATAGAGAAATAAAAGTACGTAGTTAGAGTCAAAGTCTGTTTTGATTATAATAGTAAAATATTCTAAGAATAATACAACTCACGTGTCCCCTGAAATCCTTCGCGTACCCTTTGGGGTACACGTATCGCCGTTTGGGAAGCACTGTTATGGATGAATAAATTATTTGCATTTGATCTAGGGGATACAGGGCTTGCGATTAGGGGTCACTAGGGGGACAACTGTGCCCCAAGATAAATAGGGCCCCATTCTTCCGGACATTTTTTTTCTATCTAGCTGCCTTGAATAAAAACAACTAATAAATATTTCGGAACGGATTTTTTTCTAAAAACTTCTGAAATTAAAAAAAAACTCGTATCAAGAAAATTTAGTATTAGTAAGTTTGTCAACTACTAGTTGTGTATCAGTTATCTTACATAATACAACTGTAATACTAATCGGGTCTTACTTCTTTTTACCATTGTCTTTTTTTTAATTATCTTCCTGTACGTGTGAAAGGGGAAGAAGGATAGAGCTGCAAAATCATCAGTGTATGGTCCCCAAGATTTCTGTCGACAGCGCTGCGGGGATAACACATTATTATAATTCACTTCTCATATCTGACATACATAAAAAAAGTTACTCTACTTTCACTCATTCATACGTCAAGTCATGTTATCTGCAGCTGTAGTTTTTGGTAAATTATCGAGTATACCTAAAAATAACACCAACAAAATAGTAAAACCGTATCAATTTTAACCGCTAGAACAAGTTGTATTTTCTAAAAGACTCCTTCTATAAAAATCAGACTGTATTTTGTGCTGTTTACTTTATTGTGCTTGATAGAGATGTTTTATTGATTATTTGTTACGTTGTTTTTTTAGGAAACTCATCTAAACAGGATATACTGTATTACCGGTGACGGTGACGGACATTTTAAATGTGTTCAACTTCTTGACCACCTCTGTGTTCTAGTGGTGAAATTGTGACCTCATTTTTTCTGTGGTAAACCCTAGGTTATTCGTATTGGAGTTCATCGGATTCAAGTCTCCAAACATCCATATTTGTTTTTGTTTTGTTCAGCGAAAACTATCATGATTAAGGTTGGGTTTTTTTTTGCGCTAGCACACCCTGTCCTTTTGACGTGTACTTCTCTATTTGGTCAGGTAACACCACTTCAAAATGTACAAGGTAATAAGCATATAAGTAGAACAATAGCACTAATAACCCTTTAAAGATGATATACATATTACATAAGTGTTTTTTGTTTGTTATCTACTATTTACGTATACCTTTCAACAAGAACATAGTTGTACTAACTCACCTGACATATTAAATTACTCGCGTCCCCAAAAATTAAATTATCATATAATTTTAAAATGTCACTGAATAGATAAAATAGTTAACTTTCCAACCTCGTTGTTTGAACTGTAGTGGGCCATCTTGAAGAACTTCCATAACAGTCTAAGTGGAACTCCATTGTGACTTCTAGTGGAAGTTTCTAGTAGAGGTAAATTATGTCTGTTTGGGTTATTGGAGACAGGAATCCCCACGTAAGGTGAAGAGTTCTGGTGGAGGTTAAGACCATTGGGACGATTTCTTGTAGATACGGCTACAACGCTTGTTTCGATACTTCATTGTATGGTTGAACACCAACATTTCCGTGTACGATGTTGCCCCATTTGACGAAGGTGTGTACTCAAAGTAAAGAGAAGATAGGTCCTTTCTGCTTGGATGTTTTGAACAGGACTCTACTTAGGGTCGGCGCTTTAAGTGGTCTTGAGTTTCCTTAAGTGTATTCATGCACTTGCTTGAGCTGCTACTATGAAGTCCTCTTGTTGTTTGCTGATGTTCATGAAACCCTTTTTACTCACTTGTAGTTTACAGTTTTCTGTAATGTTACAATCAGAGGTGATCCAAATAAAGAACAATGTTCGATACCGCTCTTTGGCATCATGTCCAAACAAGCACTGTGATATTAGACTCCCATGAAACCTTTTTTTTGTTCGATCGTGGATCATGAAGCCCATTCTTAATTTGGACCAATTCTTTGTTCATGTTTGGAAGCGTTATTTTTAATGTTGGTTAACAAAAACAACAATTGAAGTAATTTCGGATCTATTTATTGACCAGAGTAATGAGAAGGTTTTGGTCAAACAAATTGGAGTTCAGTTTGCTTTACGTAGTATATTGACAGCAGAAGACTGACCCATGAGGTGTCAGTCCACTGAACTATCATGTTCGACCAACGGAACAAAAGTGATTGGAGTTGAACTGTGGTCCACCCGCATGAAAGCCGGAGAGCAAGACCGCGTGACCTGTCCTCTAAGAACGATTCTACTCTAGCGGTTAAAACGCAGCGGTTTTGCCGCTAGCTTACGCCCCCAAAATCTTGAATCTACACCTGACTGTCAAAACGCGACTGTTAAACAGCTATCAAAACGCTACTGATTCTACACTAGCGGTTTTAATGCCGCTGTTGTTGCTTCCACTTGTGCAGAATGATTTAAAAATTTTTTATTGCGGGACTTATTTTATTGGAGGAAATTTGAAAGAAAAAACTCATCAAAAGAGACGTTGGTTGGACTCACCCCACATTATCGAACCGTCTCTCAACAGGACAGTTTCATATTATGTTTATGAATCACAGAATGTACCCAGAGAAGTTATTTTTGTAATATAGAATGTTTGTGGTTTCATTTGATGAACTACTTGGTTTAGTGAATGAAAATATTGCAAAACGTGATACCATCTTGAGGAAAAGTATTTATTATTCCTGCTGAAAGACTTCTTGTGACATTGAGACACAACTGCTTGTAAACGCCTGATATAGTTTGATTCACGTTTCTACCGCTAGGCGGTTTTAACGCCTCTGGAGGCGTTAAAACCGTCACTGTCAGTTTTAACGCCACCAGTGGTAGCGGTCCAAACGCTGGTCTAGACGAAAACTTATTTCCTAACTTGATAGCAAGGGTTTCATTCAAAGGAGCTGTGGGTAGCGTTTTAACCGCTAGTGTAGAATAGGCCTAACGCCGCACACACGACGGGCCCATAGTTCAAGAGCGTGCTGTGACCGTAAAGTGACGTCCTGGGTTCGATCCCTGGATATTCCAAATTTTCTACGAAGCAGTGGGTCTAGAATGAGGTCAACTCAGCCTCGTGAGGACAAATTAAGAGCTACTTGAATTAAAAAGTGGTGGTCCCGGCCTAGAAAACCGAGATTAGTAGCCGTAGGTTTTGTTGTGCGGACCATATAACACCCTCTATCCGCAGAAGTTGGCACTATCTTCGCCAACATACTGCAGCCACTCATTCAATATGATTCGATTGTGAGCTGACGCCATGGAGGTTTTTTCCTTCAACTTCTTTAACACTTGAGATATTCTAAGTGGGCCCTCCCTCTTGAGTTGGTTAGAACAGATGGCAGCTGCTCATGTGGTCCATTGTCTAAGTCAAGTGTTTGCAACTGGCGATAAGCTACAGCAGGTGTCCACAAACAAGTGATGGCTCATACGTAATTAATATTGGACTACTTAGATTACTAACCAGACAACAATCAGCGATGTTTGGATTACTACTCTACACGTCTTACTACCCATTCGTTCGCGTCGTTATACGCTTATTTACTGTACTTAGTGTAGCCGCAGTTTCGTGAAGGGATGGTGGGAAACCATTTTTTAAAAGCCACCCTCAGTACACGCGATCGAGATTTGAACCTCGATCTCCCCGTCATCATCAGTCTAGTCTACTGCGAGAGTGACGCGTTAGACCATGCGGCCACCAAAACGGGTTCTACTTTATTGATCTGCTATCATCTTTTAACCGAATCAGGCTAGATGAGCTTGAATTCCGAGTGTCCTTTGGGCGGTTATTAAAAGTTTCTACTTTTGTGGCTTATTTTCAAGCATCAATAACAATAATAATAATAATAGGAAAACTTCTTCTTGGATGAAATGACCATGCTGTAATACTTTGGGTGCAAGGTTCATCAAAGGTAGCTCTGATAACACATGTGCGTCTAAGCACGCGTTTACTGTCGCGCGTCATCATTCGTAAAATGTCGTTCGTTCTGTAAACAACAGAATACTTTTTTTTAATTTACTTGAGTTAATTAACGTACACTTTCAATCCGAAACCTAGCTCAGTCGGTAGCTTGTCTGACTACTGGGCTAAGGGTCCCGGGTTCGATTCCCGGCATGGTCGAAAAGTTTATCTTTGGTTAAACGTGGGTTTATCCTTTCACAGTGATAAATTAACAGCCAGGGGACTGGATGTTATGCCTGTCCTGGTATTAAATTTGATTATAAGGCGTATGAAGCTATTACCGGTCTAGCAAGCCGGTAGTGTAAAACATATAGCTTTAATAAAAAACTGACCCAGACCACAGGCTGGATAAGGTAATGGATGTAAAAAAAACCTTGCACTTTCTTAACTGACTGATTATAACAGCATACAAGAATTTCTCTGATCTAGAGTGAAAGGGTTTACCAATTTTTCCAAATAGGTATTTTCACATATCTTCTAGGGTTCTTTGACATGCCACAATTAACATGGAACTTATGGCTTAAATTCTCTTCCGAAGGAAGTTGTGCTACGCATCTTTATCGCTCAAGAAAAATCCGTCTACCACGGTTGGGTTTGAACCCACGAACATCGGATCGTGAGGCGAACACTTTACCTCAAGACCACCGAGATGGACAACAATTTGGTCATGGTATGATCTGTAGTCCGTTTAGGTTGCCGTCACGTTCTGAAAGACAGGCCGTCGTGTCCTACAGAACGTCAGCGAAAAAGTTCACGCCACTTTTCTAAGTTCATTACGTCTAGTGGGTTAATTAATGCAAATGCGCCATTTGTCTGGTATCAGCTGTATAAACATCTGTGCTGGCAATGGCTCTCTAGTAGACAGGATTAGTCCAGTTACGAAATTGCCTATATACAACTCTCGCAGAGATTTTTGAATCCACATATTTTCCGGTTTTTAAACGCAATGAGTCGATACACAAAATAGATGACGCATGGATCCATCTTCCACTCTCCAACGCTCAAAAGGCACTGAAAGCACTCATTCGATTTTTTTTACGAGCGACAATTAATGTTGCATGCATAAAATAAAGTTACAAAACGCGCGGCAATCTGCAGTCGGTGTCACGTAACATTAAACGCGTGCATAGGAGCATTAAAGATGATAAATAGAGCCACTAGCTGAATTTTATCAAACGACTTATATTTGTGTCTTAAGACTATTATATGATATATAAAACAGCTAAAATGAGCGGGTTTACTTATATAGTACCAGCTTCGGTGGCCACATGGTCTAAAGCGCTGCTCTCGCAGTAAGATAGACGGCCAATGACGGGCAGACCTAGGTTCGAAGCTCGGTCAGGTGTACCGAGAGGGATTTTTATAAAATTGTTTTCCACTCGCCCTCTACGTAAATGCAGGTACACTTCCTCTAAATATAGCCTTCCTGATCCCTAAAACCACTAGCGTTGATTAGTACATAAACGTATAGCCCGAACGAGTAGTAAGACCCACTACTAAAAAAAAACTTGTTCTACTGAGTCCCTAGAGTGAGGGGATTGATCATTCGTCCCCGAAATAAGACATTTATGTTTTTTTACTGATTTTGCTCTAAATTTATAAAAATAATGAAATTTGAGATTTTTATGATTTAAGAAAAGTTTAGATTAAGTCATTTGCTAAAAAGTTTAATAACTATACTGGCTGGCAAAATGCACCTCATTATGCCCAGAGACTAGTACAACTCACATTCTAGCTTTGTCCTTAAGGTGGGATGCTAATTAGCACCAGTTTAGTGCATTAATTTTGCAGTTTTCATAGCATAAACATTTTTTGGCAAAAATAGATCAAATATTTCTTCAATAGAAACATAGAGTTTAGTTTTCCGCACATGCTAATCTCAAGAGTTCTTGAATATCTCTCATGAGCATAGCGGCATTTGGTGACAAACTTTTTAAATGCAGAGAAAAAGTTGTCACTAAATTCCAGGACACCCTTGACAGATATTAAAGAACTGTTGAGATTAGCATGTGCGGAAAACTAAGCTCTATGATTCTATAGAAGAAATATTTGATTTATTTTGGCCAAATAAATGTTTATGCTATAAAACTTCGAAAATACTGCCCTAAACTCACGCTCACTACCACCCCATCTTAAGGTGGGGTGGAAGGGGACGTGATAAAAGGCCAGTGTTTTCACAGTTTTTATGGCAACACATTTTTTTAGCCAAAATAAATAAAATATTGCTCCAGTACAAACATAAAATTTAATTTTCTTCACATGTTGACATCAAAATTTCTTTAATATCTGTCAAAGGTGTTCTGTAATTTAATGACTACTTTTTATCTTCATTCCAAAAGTTTGTTATCTAAGACCGCTATGCTCATGATGGATAATTAATAACTGTTGACATCAACATGTGAAGAAAATTAAACTCTTATGTTTCTACTGGAGCAGTGTTAGATTTATTTTGGCCGAAAAATGTGTTGCCATAAAAACTGCAAAAACACTCACTTTTTCTCACACTCCCTTCCGTCCCACCTTGATGGTTGTCTCTAAAGTGAGTAGGTTTGTTCGCTTGTTTCATGTACCGTATCCCATCACTGGAATTATACAGGGGCTACATCCAATACGCTTGTATTCAACCCCTTTTGTTCCCTATAATTTATCTTCATCTTTGTCCCCCAAAGTTGTTTGTGCATAACGCAAGTTGTAGATATTCTATAACCTACACATAAAATAAATAAGTAAAAATACATCCAAAATAATGTATTGAATAATAAGTTTTAAATGAGAAATATAAATATATTTAAATTGTACGTACCTTCTGAGGTACGTGAATATATCTTAGGGGATATATATATATATATGCGTGGCTGCATATATATATATATATATATATATATATATATGCGTGGCTGCATCTATCGACTTGGTCACAGCAGTATCCGTCGGCTGCATTTGACGCGGGCTCACCCTACGGACACGTTGCTCGCGGCCGGGAACTTCTGTACGCCGAGATATATGCAACTTGCTGTACACGTATGTACTTACAACTGCGTACTCCAGGCGTTGTTGCGCCTAGCTTCAACTTAAATTTCGGGAATTCAAGATTACCTTTCCGAAGAGTTTCTTACTGTGGTTTTCTGTTTCTTTCCACCCACAGATGCTGTGTCTTAAGTTTAGGCAGAGAGTTTATAAACAGCATATATATACATACATATATAATATGTTATATATAATCTGTTACTTTTTTACTTAATTTAACTAATTATGTTAAATATGATGAAAATTACACTCTATTCAAATCGAATATTTATTTAAGCATTTTTTTTATCATTGATTATCCTTTTTCAATATTTGTTTTAATCATTTACAAAAATATTATAAAAGAAAAATACTTTACCTTGAACGGTTTCGTGTGTGTTTCAGGATCGTGACGATGGCCGGTGGGTGGTATGCGGTGTTGCGCTATCACGCGACGCCACCCCTCTTCCTCGTATTTTTTCCCCGGGGTGGTCAATTTCATGGCTCTGTGGGGGCAAGGGGAGCGAGACGTCACGTGGGGGCTGGCCGCCTCCAAGGCCCTGGGAAACAGCTTCTCCTGGGCGGCGGTAGGGGTGCTAGTGCTGTGGGCCACTGTCTGGCTTCACGTACCGGCCAGGGCCACGCTGGGGCCCCCCACTAAGTTCGGATACCGGCCCCCCTATAAGGTAAGGTTGAATGGGTTGAATACTTAACTTAGAGCAGGGGTTGGCAACCTTTTTGATATCATGGCTATATGGGCTTATAAAAAAAATTGTGGGCCAGCATGGTACAAAAGATTTCAACTTTTATTTCTCATATTTTAATTAGTGATTGGTATATTTTGATGAACATAATGTCACAATCTTTGCTGGCCAGATAAAAGCAGTCGACGGGCTGTATCCGGCTCATGAGATGTAGGTTGCCGACCGCTGATTTAGACAGCGTCCTACCGGATCACTGAGGTGCTTTTAACACGTACAGATATAATTTCGAGTTGTCTAACCATTTTAGTAAATTTTAAACATAAACTTTATTACAACATACCTATAAATTTAAAATTGAATTTGTGTAATATTTTATAGGGAGGGCTTATAAGCTGACCATAGGGGAATCAGCCTCCCAGCTCCTCCCCTGCCCCCTCTCCTCCTGGCTATGGGCTTCGTTCCGATAAAACATAATTTGTGTCGAGAGATTGGGTGGATACGGTCGATTTACTCTAAGAGGCAGCTATCATCGATTTATTCAGTTCTAGCGATGTAAAATATAAATTGTATTCCTCTCTAAACTGGAGAAGCCATATTGTATTTTACCTTCTATTTTTTCTTGCACCCAGGGAGTGAAATTATAAAATATGAAAGCCAAAGCCCCTCTTGCAGTGTGAACCTCTCCTTAGTTACGTCCTTATAACGGAAGGCCAATTGAATGTTGGCGCACACCTGTATAGTATCGTACCTAATTATTTCTACATTATTTTATATGAATATGGGAACAACTTGAATAGGGATTGTTTTTAGAGGCGGTCCGGGGAGGCCAAAGTTTACGCCTAACTCTATAGCCTGGTTAGCGCGGACATCACATGTGAAATCATGCCCAAAACCAGAAAACCTTTCAAAGAGGGATTATCTGCATTCTTCCCTCGAAAACATCGAGATTGGAACCAGTGAAACAATGTTTTAATATTATTTTCCAATTGTATTGTATTTATTTATAGCAAAACGGTTTCACTGGTCTCAATTACACTGTTTCCTTGAATAGGATACAGCAAACCGCACCTCAATGTGACGTTTGGTTCGTACTTAATTACTTGAGTTAGGTTGTATCCGTGAGTTGAGACGGACTTTTTAAGGTGTGGATGTAAGGAACGTAAGCTAAATCCAATGTTTGTGTAGTTTTTTTAAAAAGCAAAACAGTTTATTAACCAAAATAAATCAAATATTGCTCCAGTAGAAACATAGAGTTTAACTTTCTTCACATGGTGATATTAACAGTTGCTGAATATCTGTCACGAGCATAGCAGCATTAGATGATAAACTTTTTAAATGAAGAGAAAAAGTCATCACTAAATTCCAGGACATCCTTGACAGATATTCAACAACTGTTGATATCACCACGTGAAGAAAACTAAACTTTAATTTTCTACTGGAGAATTATTTGATTTCTTTTGAACAAAAAAAAATTTTTCGAAATAAAATCTGTAAAAACACTACCCTTAAATCGTTTCCCTACACTCCCAACTTAAGGCCGTTTCATACCCCACCTCCAGTTGGTAGCTTTCTAAAAAAAAAAAATGGGATCCCGTTAAACATGTGTAGCCTGTATATTACAGTATTATAATCACGTGATACGTCAGCGCACAGCTCTTAACGTTTACCGACGCTTGTCCTAAACCTTCGACTGTTTTTCCGCTCAGGATAACGGAGTGCTGTACTACTGGGTGAGCCTGACGGCGTACTTCGTCTTGGAGGCTCTTTTCCCCGGCCTGTCCACCGCCCTCTTCCTCAACATGCCCGAGCTCCTCGGTTCTCTGAACGTGTCAGCCCTCCTCCTCTGTGGACTGCTCTTCGTCAAGGGCCGGTACCTCCCGGACCATCCTCAGGACAAGCAGCCTCCCAGGTGAGACGAAATGTCAGGCCCATCTAGTCTGGTGATGCGGAGGTCAAATCACAGCATGGTGATTTTTTTTTCCTGAATGGTTTATTCACACTCCCTCTAGGTAAATGCGGGAACATTCCTTCCAAAATTTTACCTTACCTATATCTATCCTAGGCTATCAGAGATAACGGGTAAAAGAAGAGACAACCTTGCTCAACCCTCTGAGCCAATGTAGCCCCATCTCCCCAATAGGGGGAAAGAGGGCCCACTTTATATTTCTTTTTTTATCACCGCATCTTACTAACCTTCGGGTTATACGCTTATGTAATAATTACACTCATGGTTTTAGGTATTAGGAAGGCTATATTTAGAGGAAGTGTACCCACATTTGCTTGGAGGAAGAGTGGAAAACTATTTTGCTAAAAAAACGTACACCCGACTGAGATTCGAACCTTGATCTCCCCGTCATCGGTAGTCTAGTCTAACATGACAGTAGCGCGCTATATACGCCTCGGTGGCGTAGTTGGCTAACGTGCCAGTCGTGTTGAGCCAGACCACCGAGGATGGGGAGATCGAGGTTCGAATCTCGGTTGGGTGAACTGGGGGGGGTTTTTTCCTAAATGGTTTTCCACTCTCCCTCCACGCAAATTCTGGTTCACTTCCTCTAAATTTAACCTTCCCAATTCCTAATCCATTAGTGTAGTTAGTACTTAAGCGTATAACCCAAACGGGTAGTAAGACGCGGTGCTAAATAAAAAAAAGTAGTGCGTTAGAGCATATGGCCACCGAAGTGAGTGGCCTGCTTATTAAAGTACCATTGATAATATTAGTGTAGGATGATCATCCATATAAACATTTAGACCTTTTATTTTGTCTTAGTATTATTAATTTTTAGCACTACGTGCTCTGTTCGGGATATACGTTGCCTATCTTAATAATTGAGGTCTAAATAGTAGTAGGAAGCCCAATCTAGAAGGCCTTATTTCTTACCAAAACCCTACTGTGTAGTAGTATTTTCGTAGGATAGAACTCCTTCCAGAACAGACTTCCTACAACCGTTCTGAAAGGCCTTTTATCCTACCGAAATATAGCTATACAGTATGATTCTGGTAAGAAATAAGGCCTTACAGAGTGGGCATCCTTCCAAAATTAGGGTATAGTGTTGAGTCATTGAAAGCAATAAAATAATCCCCCTCCCGTGACTATGACCACCCCATCCCTATTACTCTCGGCCATCCCTCGGAGCGAGTGATAAAATTTTAGTTTTGTCTACCCCTAACAAAAATGTGCGGATACGTCACTCACAGCGTAATTAAATGCATATTGCATATAGCCCGGATGGGATGTAGGACACGATGCACACAAAAAATAACCACTTGGGCCACATTCTTGGCCTCCATTAGTCGGGTCGATACATAAATAACAGCCACGGTTCCTGTCAAGAGTGTGTTGTGTTGTAGACCAGTGTTGTACGAGTTCTTCACAGGTCTGGAGCTATAACCACAATGTTTGTCAAGGGTGTGCTGTGTTGTAGACCAGTGTTGTACGAGCTATTCACGGGTCTGGAGCTACAACCACAGTTCCTGTCAAAGGTGTGTTGTGTTGTAGACCAGTGTTGTACGAGTTCTTCACTGGTCTGGAGCTACAACCACAGTTCCTGTCAAAGGTGTGTTGTGTTGTAGACCAGTGTTGTACGAGTTCTTCACTGATCTGGAGCTACAACCACAGTGTTTGTCAATGGTGTGTTGTGTTGTAGACCAGTGTTGTACGAGCTATTCACGGGTCTGAAGCTATAACCACAATGTTTGTCAAGGGTGTGTTGTGTTGTAGACCAGTGTTGTACGAGTTCTTCACGGGTCTGGAACTGCACCCGCGTCTGCTGGGGATGGACGTGAAGCAGTTGACCAACTGTAGGGTGGGTCTTATGGCCTGGCAGCTGCTCATCATCGCCTTCTACATCGCCGGGGTAGAGCGGCACGGGTTCAACATTGCTGCACTTGTCAACCTTTTACTACAGGTGTGTATAGCTCGATTAAGATAGTAAGAGTATTTTTTGGAAGTTATAAAAGCTAGTCTACTAGAAACATTTTCATATAATATGTGTACTTAAAATCATGTGATCTGCAGCAGTCACTTTTCCTGAATATTATTATTAAAAAAACTCTATGACGTCAGCCCACGGTATAGCCATACTGACTGAGTGGCCTCCGTCTGTTGGCGAAGATAGTGTTCATTTCAGGGCATTTGGTCATCACAATGAACCCTCTGTCTGATAATCTTAGTTATCTAGACAGAAGCCGCTTCTTTTTCATTAAAATAGCTCCTCATTTGTTCTAACGAGGCTCAGTCTGACCCCGTTCCAGGCCCTGGACTTAAGGATCTGTGGACAGGAACTTTGACCACTAGACCACAGAGGTGGTCTAGATATTATCATTTCTATACCAATGATATTAATGATGACTGCAAAATAAATATATTTATATTTTCTAAAAGTTTCTACCTATCAAAATCAAATTGTATATTAAGAAACTTGTACTTTCAAAGAAGGTTCTTTCAATGGTTGCCCGACTATACTTGATAATTACCGTGAAATATCTCTTGGTTCCCGTGTTGCGCACGGGAACGTAATCCCGGTTGTTGAAATATAACTGAAGTTGAATTGCACGTTTCCCCCTCCTTCCCTCCATCTAGTCGATGTACCTGGCCAAGTTCTTCTGGTGGGAGTACGGTTACTTCAACACCTTGGACATCATCCTGGACCGCGCGGGGTACTACATCTGCTGGGGGTGTCTGGTGTGGGTGCCGTGCCTCTACACCTTCTCCTCGTACTACCTGGTGGCGCACCCTCCCCAGATATCCAACCTCGCCGCGGTGGGTGCCGCTCTCCTAGGGGTGGCTACCACCCTGCTCAAT
>CABFWO010001984.1:0-41818 GCA_902155825.1 Timema genevievae | reverse complement strand
GGGGGGGGGGGGGGGGGGGGTGAACCCCATTGGGTGTTCCGATTGTTTGTTCACCACTGTGAAAGGAGAAGCTGCCGGAGCCGTGGAAACGGAAAGATGGACGTTGGAGGGCTGCTAGCCTCTTTTCCCCTTCCTCCCCTTTAAACATGTAGAAATACTTCAAAGGTACCTGCTTAGGGACTGGCAACTTACCAAGTATTTTCCTTATATAAAAGTATAAAAGCAGTTTCCAATCAAACTGCTTTGCACATGTGTTAGGGAGAGCCACTGCTGACAGTACTTTCATTTACGAGTATATAGGGGCCAACTTCATTTATGAGGGCCCCGAAATTTAATATCTTGGCCCTGGCTTCCCAAAAAAAATGTAGAATGTTCCTACACCCCTGAGAAATCTCCAATTTCAGAAGAAAAAAAAAGTGTTCGTCTATAGTTTGATTAGAGTACAAACGTTTTGTGCGAGGTCTATTACAAGATTATGTCAATTTTAGGTTAAAAAGTTACCTTAAAGTAATAAAGTTATAGTGTATTCTTCCCTCAAACTACAAGAAACAATAATGATTGCATTTTTTTCATTTTCATTTATTTAATTGAGGTGATTTCTGTACCGACTGATTATATCAGCACACGACTAATAAATTAACTTAAATCTACAACAGACACGACTAACACCCGGCCGTTAATTCATCACTGTGAAAGGGGAAACCTACATTTCACCAATGATAAAGATTTTGGCCATGCCAGGAATAGAACCCAGGACCTTTAGCTCAGCAGAAAGACACACAAGCTGTTGAACAGTTGAAGTTTTTTTCTTCTAATATATATTATTTAAAATATAAAACATTTTCGGCACCCTACTAAGGGGAAGGGTTTTGAGGCCTCACCCTATGTTTGAAAGAAGGGGCTATATATTACTCTTCAATCCCTTGGCTGGTAAGCTTATTGGAGTCTAATAAATTTACTAAAACCTACAACCTTAATTATGTATTTTGCATTGCTTAGAGAGGGATATTTTTTAATTGCAACAGCCTATGGGACTTTACCACGAGCTACAACAGGTATAGCACACCACACCACCACCATCACCACCACCAACACCACCACCACCACCTCCACCACCACCACCACCACCACATTTTCCCCTAATAACGTTCTTAGGTACAGGTCTGATCTTTGTTTACAATTTAAAAAAGATAATGAATACTGAAGTAAACAATCCTAAAATATGACACTTCGATCTAGCTATAGTCCGATTTCAATAGGAAGGAACTTTTTATAGTTATAAAAGTAACTAAAACAATTTTTATATATTTATAGGCAAAGTCATATTATCTGCATCTGTTATTTTTGATAGATTTTATTAATATTTATGAAGTAATACTAATAATAATAAAGTAAAATGTTCTCATGTTTACAGCAAAAAAGTTTGTATTTACTAAAAATTCCCTCTATACTATAAACCTTCTCCAGTATGCCTGAAATACTTCTGGCCAGTAGAGAGGCTACCTATAGTCTAATTTTCTTAGGAAGGTCCTTTTATAAAATACAAACATAGTTTTTTATGTCAATATTGATAGCATATTACTTTATTAATAGCGTTATTTTATAGGTATTTACTATAGCTATCATAAGTGACAGCTGCAGACAACACGACTTGACGTATGAATACGTTAAAGTAAAGAAGCATTTTATCTGTCAGAAAGATTCTTTGTTTGAAAGTTGGACTGTAACTATGACACCATTGAGTTGAACTTGGTGTACCTTCTAGGTGTTCCGGAGCGCTCCGGATGGCAAGTGCGTCCTGTGGGGTAAGCCCGCAAGGTACATCGTCGCTAACCTCGTGACCTCGCCGGGCAAGTCTCGCAAGCTGCTGGTGTCTGGGTTCTGGGGGGTGGCGAGGCATCTCAACTACACCTTCGAGCTGGTGGCCACCCTGGCGTGGTGCCTGCCCGGCTGGGGTCTCGGCCTGTGGCCCTTCCTCTACTTCTACTTCCTGGTGGCGCTGTTGGTACACCGGACCTTCAGAGACGAGGAGAAGTGTTCGGCGCAGTACGGCGACAGCTGGGAGCTCTACTGCAAGGAGGTGCCTTACAGACTCGTGCCTTACGTCTTCTGAAACAACAGCTTCACACGTCCGGAAAAACACGACAGTGAAGTAGAAACGTGGTCTCGTGAAGATCTCTTTGGAAATCACAATATTTAAGGTGGGGTGGTAGTGAGCGCCAGTTTAGTGCATTAATTTTGCAGTTTTTATAGCATAAACATTTTTTGGCCAAAATAAATAAAATATTTCTTCTATAGAAACATAGAGTTTAGCTTCCTGCACATGCTAATCTCAAGAGTTCTTGAATATCTCTCATGAGTATAGCGGCATTTGGTGACAAACTTTTTAAATGCAGAGAAAAAGTTGTCACTAAATTCCAGGACACCTCTGACAGATATTAAAGAACTGTTGAGATTAGCATGTGCGGAAAACTAAACTCTATGTTTCTATAGAAGAAATATTTGATTTATTTTGGCCAAATAAATGTTTATGATATAAAACTTCGAAAATACTGCCCTAAACTCACGCTCACTACCACCCCATCTTAAGCGCCCTCAACTTGGTCTACTCAACACGAGTTGAAATAGTTTCGAGAGCAGATAACTGCTTTACCGACTATCTGAGGATTCACTTATTCACCAAAATACAAGCGCAGAACAGAAACGTATTTCCGTGACGAGCTTTAAAGAAATTCAAACATTATCAGAACCATCCGCTTTATCCACTGAGAGCGAGTCGAAATAGTTTCCATCTTTCTCCCTTTCGTACCACACAATTTTGCCTGTGAGAGCCAAATAACGTTTATGAATGACCAACCGATTATATTCAGTGCTCATGTGCTTGTGTAGCTAGAGATAGGTCAGCCGTTAAATCGAGTGTGATAGTCTGTTGAAACGATGTGAAACAACACCTTTTAAATTGAACAAGCTCGTGTCAATCTGTGTTGATTTGTGTCATGGTGAAAATTGGCTGATTGAAATACCCCATGCTGACAATAAAGTAAAATAGCTGTTTATGCACTTAAAAACAAAACATGTTGTTAATCAGCTGTTTATGGTTGGCGTTGCAAAGCTTCGTGGGTCAATATACATTTCTGTGGTCGTGGGAATCGCTGCACTGCTCAAGAAGATTCTACTCTGTATATCCTACGAAAGTGTGAGTCAAACTCGATCTCTTGAGTGCGGTGTGTTACACGATCTGATGTGCAGATACTATCTAGGTTTACTTTTAAATCAAAGGCTATTATGAAAACAACTGTTTGATTGAGCAGATTCATGCCACGTGGCACAACTTGATTTGAAAATATTTTGCTGTTTATCTGGCTCAATAAATATTACGAAGACAACTTTTTTTTGCTGACATAATTCATGCCACGGTTCAGTGTGCAGATACTTTTATGTTAATCTCACTCATTGAATACCATGCAGACAACTGATTTGCTGACTTAATTCATGCCACGGTTCAGTGTGCAGATACTTTCATGTTCATCTCACTCATTGAATATTATGCAGACAACTGATTTGCTGACTTAATTCATGACATGTTTCTCAGTCTGACACACACACACACACACACACTCCGTTTACTCTGAAAGGTAGTCTGTTTTCCTTGCAAGTCTTACACTTTAGTTAAGAAGATAGTACCATAGTGTGATCAATCAAGGTTAGACTGCTACCTTTCAGGGTAAACGGAGTGTACAATATATAACAATTTATTTCGAATTAAATTTCTACAAAAGAAACAGCAGCAAAATTATTATTTTAACCAACCTACCCTCTGTTTACACCTATTATTGTATAAATAGAAATAATTATAATTGTGTCAATGACTCTTTTAATATTTATAAATCACCCCTCAGCAATTGGCCTTCTTATTATCTTCCAACCCATTTCAATTTTATTGAAAATAGAAATATTCACTCCATCTGTGTTGTTTTCTACTTAGAGGCATACTAATTCTATTTATCTATGCTAGAAGTATTGCGTCTAATAAAATATTTTCCCTGTTTTGAAGATGCATCTACACCTATTATAGGTTCAACCATTCAACACTCCTCATAACCACCCCGGTGGCCGCATGGTCTAAGACGTCACTCTTGTAGTAGACTGACTGCCGAAGACGGGGAGGTCGAGGTTCAAATATCATTCGGGTGTACTGAGGGAGGTTTTTCCTAAAAGGTTTTCCACTCACCTTCCACGCAAATGTGGGTACACTTCCTATAATTATAGCTTTCTCATCCCTAAAACAATAACTAGCGTAATTAATGCATGTTATGCGTGTAACCCAAAATGGAAAATATTACCGTGTGAACGACCAAATTTCATGGCAGCCATTAGCAAAACAAGTATCCATCATGAAAACATGTGCTTAGTTTGGCTTTCAACAATGTTCAAGTAAGTAAAACCGCCTGCGCAGAAGAGATACACGTAGTCCAACATTAGCAATTTTAACAGTGATTTCCCTGTCTTTCAAACAAATGTAAAACCAAATATCATTGTTTTGAAAATTAGTTTAAGGGAAAGGGTTTTAGTAAAATGAATTCTATATACAATCAAAATTTTAAAATATTCACCAGGATGTTTCAAAATATACATTTAACTCAATTTTTTCAAACTTATTCTGAAAGGAACGTTATTTTTGTTGGTTACTAGTGGTTAACTATTCACGAAACAAGGATGAAAACTATGGTTGTATGAATGCGATCTGTGTATTTCGTAATCGCTAATTCGTTGGATACTTCTTGATAGTTTTTATCATTATTTCGATACAACTTTCTCTGTTGGATTAGTTACTTTAACATCGCCCATGTCTATGGGGCATTAGTCCGAGAAGAAGACACTTTAGAATGAATATACTATTCTTAACCAACAATGTAGACAACTCTCTTCCTAACAAGCGCCAAATTTCCTTAGCAGATTCAACATTATCTACTAGAGTAAGTAATGTGATCTATCTGCACTACTTGATTAACCAGTGGCGTAGATAGGATATATTTTGAGGGAAAGATGGGGTTTCATGCTAAAATATGTTAGTTTTTCGGATGAAATTTTGTTAAAAAGTTTGACGTTTTTACTGGATAAAACTATAATACGATTACGATCGATCATGTTGAATATTCAATTTTATTTTTATTAAACTACGATGTTTGTTTTTATTCATTCCCAACCTCTCTATGTCTGGTTCAACTACGTGCAATACGAACCGTACACCCTAACTGCCAGTAGTTCTATTAATCATCGCGTCACGCGCCACTCTCTCTCTGTTTATGTATTTATTATCAGTGTCAGTCACAGTCACAAAGAGCGCTTGTTGTGTTGAAATATAGAACTAAAAGACAAACCGGCACCGCAAATGAGAGTGAGAGCTTACACAATTCATTACAGTGGATATGTAAAGATTATTTCTATTTCTGAGGCAGTGGAACAAAAACTATAAAGTAAATACAGTAAAACAAGTCAGTTTTAACATGGCTACATTATTTCTAGCGTCTACGGAAAGGGAGGGGATGTTTAAACAGCACTAAAATACTGTGCTAAATATATTTTAAGAAACAATTTACGAGTATGCAGTGAAATGTCAAATTACTTACTCTGTCATTTAAAATGGAAAACTATCTTAACACGACCCAGATATATTTGTAATTACAGGTATTAATACTTGTATTGTTATAGGATTCCTGTACATTAAACCTAGAATAATAGGCTCAGAACAGGTTGTGTGTATTGGGTCTTGTTGCTGTATCCACACTGGTGGTCAATAGATACAAGGCATCAGACTCACAATAGACTACATTGCTGGTGACGGTGATGTGGTTCGAATACCGGACTGGTGTAATGGGGATGTCTGGATAACCTCATCTGAAAGTTCGAAACTATGATATTTTGAGGTGTTCATATGCCCTAAAACTTATTCTGTACAGCCGTCAACTTTGCAAAATGCCGACAATTTTGATACATTTGATATAAAATACAGTGAGTGACCCGTTATCAATGTTGACTACTCCATATTCATTTTTATACTATCTTCTAAAATGTTTTTACCATCGCAACCCGACCAGGTCATTGTCTATGTCTTGTAAGACAGAAATTGTGGAATTCATGTCATAGATATTGTCGCGTGACGGATACTCATTTAAAAATTTCGTAAGGATGATGAAATCTGATTTATAAGGAGCTACTTTTTTTTTGGCAGAACCCAAAATTATAAAGCAAGATACCAACCTTGGAGCCACAGTTTCTTCTTTAGTGCAGCTCTCTGATACCTAGCCAGTGGTGATTCGTACACAAGCTTGGCGTACCTGTTGACTAGGACGATGGATAGAAATCAACGGAATTAAAGTCAAAAGTTGCCCGCCGATGCTTTGCGCGTGGGTCCACATCGAGCGATGTATCTCATGGGAGGTGGTAGACAAGACACTGGCAGCTTTCTTTGATACCCGCCTCAGTGGCGTGGTTGGCTAACGCGTCAGTTTCGTATTGAGCTAAACTGCCGAGGACGGGGAAATTGAGGTTCAAATCTCGGTTGGGTGAACTGGGGTGGTTTTTCCTAAATGGTTTTCCACTCTCCTTCCACGCAAATGCGGGTTAACTTCCTCTAAATCCATCCTTACCTATTCCTTACCCATTACCGTAATTAGTACCTAAGCCTATAACCCGAACGGGTAGTAAGACGCGGTGCTAAATAAATAAATAATTATTTATTTGATAGTTTACCGACGGGTTACCTGGGCGATGTTCCTGTGTACCCAGACACAAGGGAAACATCGACGGGTGTCTTGTATCTGTTGATTATCGTTCAGTGTGTACTACGCTTTAATTGTGAGCTATAATTATCTCTAAGATGGTAAAATGTCGAGGGTGGATTCGTTTGGTAAATGGTTTCATGTATGTAAATATAAAGGTTGGCACAAATACATCTCATTTTAATGGACGAATAGCAAATTAAGTAATATTTCCTGGATAATTTTCTTTGCATTGTCTAACGTTTGTATTATTAGTGCCTTACAATTTAAGTTTGAGAGGGACGTTTGAACTAAATTTTCTATTTAAATAAAAATTAGAATATTCCACATTTAAAAAGTATAACACATACTGCCACTATGCTCATGACAGATATTCAAGAACTGTTTATATAATCATGTGGAGAAATTTAAATGCATATGTTTTTACTGGAGCACTATTTTATCTATTTTGGTTAAACAAATATGTTTACATAAAAATTGCTTCACACTGCCATTAACTCACCCAATCTGCCTTTTAAAATTCAGATTTAACTATCTTTATCTTTAAATTTGTGTAAGTGAATAGCTCTAACGGACGATTTGAGACCACTATTAAAAATATGAAATGTATCTTAAAATCGTAAGGCATTTAAAAAAAAAATTATAAGTGTTTAACGTGCACTCCTTGAACCGACTTACCATATCAGTACAAGACCTAACAACTAATTTAAATCTATAAAAAACATAGTATCCTGTCACGAGGCGTTAATTAAGCACTGTGAAAGGGTTAACACACATTTTACCAACTATACATTTTAGTCAATCCTGGGAATCAAACCCGTGACCCTTATCTCAGTATGTAGACACGCTACTGGCTGAGCTAAGGTGTTGGATATGCTATAAAGTAAATTGAATAAAACTGTTTTTATTAATTAATGCTATAATTTATCGAAACAAGCTCAGCATATACTTTTCTTGTATAATATATAACAATTCTAGTTTTAACATGTCTGCACCTATGTTTCTTCTTTTTTTAATGTTTAAAATAATATAAAAACCACTAACTGGTCCGTGCCTCACCCGTGTACCATATGCAACCCGCTTAACATATATTTTATATTGTTGAATAAGCTTCTAATGTATATTTCATGAAACTTCATACGTGATTTTTTTTCATCAGAGATTAACAGCTGTTGGCGTGAAAGTTAATTAAACTGGAATATAATTTATGTGCTGTTTGAATTCAGCACCCTTCCACAGCCATAAATGAAACTCGGCCAATTAAACCCGTCCAGAGCAGAGTCATTTCGAAATGCCATCAGAGTGGAAATTTAACATCTGATATATTATTAAGAACTTTTCCTTCGATCTCTTCTGATAATATTTTTAGTCCCATGGGGGTAAATGACAGCTATCATAAGATGTAAAAACGGTTAAAAGGAAAACATAATTAAAAACAAATTATTTGTTGTGAAAGTTTTGACTGACAAAAGTAACAACAAATCAACATATGGTCTAGCAGATTATGTGGTTTGGCGGATGGACACATGAGAGTAGATCTGGTAGTTTTTGCTACACTGGATATCATCTTTGAGGTAACTGCAGGATTACTATTGGGAAACAACAATGTCATTTTCTTGTTTTAGTCTGGTCAATCTTCCCCTGAATATAAGACAAGTTTAGCAACGCTGGTTAGTTGATGTTGCCAATAGCTCCTTCTTACCCCAGCACACCATCTTCAGACATAAATGAGAGCGAAGAGATTTGACAACAGTTAATCGAGAGAGAGAGGGAGAGCAAAATAGATCTTTCCTCAATAAGACCTGCAGTTCCCTCATAGGTAATATTGAATGTAGTTGTTAGTTATCACCACTCCAGTGGCGAATGGACTCTAGCTTACCTCACAGCAGTCGTCTGGAGTTATTTCCTCCGATGGAGGTGCGGTATGCGCGGCCGGAAGTGATCGCAACCCCTCACCCTTCTTCCCTCACCCTGATGTGATAGCCATGGATAAGCGAAGGGATAAAATGACGCTTCATGTTTAAAAAATTAAATAGTATTTCTTAGTAATTCTTTTATTTATTTAAAGTGCACTTTCTGACCCGACTGATTATATAAGTACAGGAGAATTTCTATGAGCGAGTTCGAAAGGTCCTAATGATTTTATTGGGAAATGTATTTTCACGTACTTTCCAGAGTTCTTTTACATTCCACAATTAACATAGGACCGACGGCTCTACTTTCTCTCAAAAAGTAGTTGTGCTACGGGGTTTTTATCGCGCAAGAAAATTTTGTCAACCCCAGCTGGGTTTGAATCCATGAACATCGGGCCCTGAAGCGAGCACTTTTATTTTCTTAAAGGTTCTTCCTATTAAAATTGGACTGCAGAAAATGGTTTCTCTTTTTAAATAGTGATCTGATACCTTAGATTAGTTCAATTTCCGTCGCGGATGAAATATGTAAAACTTTGAAATTTTGGTTGTTTCTTTTTCAATAGATAACTTAACACTCACCATCCACAGCACTTTAATATAATTTAGTTAGTTTTAAGTCGTTAGCACCTAACATTAGTCATGTATTGTGTGGGGGGAAAATATTCCCGACTGAGTATTTTTTTTATTAATTTTTTTTTGTTGGGCAACTAACGCAACATTGGGGCTATTATTCGTATAGTTAGAAGCTTAATAAATGTTGACTCCAATGGGATTCAAACTAAATCTTTTCATGTGTTATTGGGAAATGTTTGAAGTCATGGAGGCTGGACTACTTTCTAACGGACGAGGCGGTCTACAAGTCTGATTTTCATAGGAAGTCTCTTATTTCAAAACTGCAAAGTATTGCCACCCCCAATGTCGGAAAAAATAATGATAAGTTGGATTTATATTTTCAATTAATTTAATTAAAGCCGCGTTCGGAGAGTGCGAAACGACGCGCTCGATACGAGCAATGAAACCATCACGCACAACGCACGTCAGTAGACGGCATGATTTCTCCCGCCTATTTATCAACAAATACTCATCTGCATCTCACCTGTTTATTGATCTATAGGTTCCGGGTTCGATTATCGGCAGGACTGAAAAATTGATCTAAGGTTTCCTCTTTCACAATGATGAGTTAATGATAGGAATATTAGTTGATGTGTATTTCCTATAATTAGTTTAGGTTGTAATGGTGCTGATATTGGCTTAGGAAGGGCAAGCTAAATATAAACTATAAGCATTTTAGAACCAAAATAAAAAGAACATTTTAAAAGCGAAGTTTGGTAACAAGTAAATAAGATGCAACATTTTATTAAATCAATATATTTTTTAATCAACCATTGATGATAATCTGATAGATAGAATTGTATTTTTAAAGAAATGCGCAGAAATGAGTAAGTATATTTATGATTAAAAATGTTGATTTTACATAGTTTTTATTGTTAACAACTAATTTGTATAAACTCAGCCTCTATTTCATGCTGTGTAATTGGCTGTCTATTGCTATGGGTTAATTTAGTTTTTAAGTAGTTTATTTGTGTTTATAAAACGTACGTTAAGTACCCCGATCAAACAAAAAATCCCGTTTAAGATAAATAAAAGCAAGATGATTCGTCCTGTCTTCTCTCATCCACGGTGGTTCGTCGATCAATAATCGCGCCTGCGCCCTAGGCAAGACGCTCCACGCCTCTGCGTTTCAACACAACCTACCTACCGGGGTATGGATTTTCCAGTGGGCCGCTGCTTGGAAGCTGCACGCGCGCTCGCTGTCCGCTCTTGCTCGGGACTCGAACCCCGGGACATCGCGTCACACAGCAACTGTCACGGGTCATCTCCAACAAGCAGAGGAGGGTCAGGATCCGTTCACCGGTGCGACGGCAATGGGTAAGTGGTTTGTCCTCCTTGTTAGGAATATTCTGTCTTATAAAATACAGTCGAACTGGTGTTTTGAGACGTGGGAAAAAGACAAACCTCTCGTTTAACTGTATGTACCTTTGATCTTTCCAAATATTCATACGTAGCCTAGAATGTATGTGTTTTACTTTCTCATATAAATTAAGTATATTAATCGTGAAAATGTCCGCCCTCGAAATCAGAATGAACTATGCCCCTAAAATAAAATAAAAGTGCGTCTTACAATTGTATCTATTTGTATGTCCGTCTGTATGTCTGTATCTGAGGCTTCAGCCGAAATGGATTGATGAATTTTGTTCAAACTTGATGTATATTATATTTTTTAAGATTTTTGTACTAACTTAAAAGTATGCAAACTCTTAGTTTCAAAAATATGTATTTTGTAAGGTGTTTTATTAAGATTAATAGTAGCATTTTGGACAGTTATTGTTTTAATAGCCTTTCTCCAACTAACGTTGGTATTTTAAGTTTAACTTATCTCTTGTTTAATAGATTTTATTCCCGCTACCCGCAACTGTGTTCGCGCAGCCTAAGGCGTCAAAATTCAAAGTAGACCTGTTTTGCCGGTGACAGGGAGGATAGGGCTGATAATCTCAACCAAGTGCACCAAGGGTGGTTTTCCCATCCCCTCTTCATGCTAATTTGGGTGTACTTACTCACTTCCCCCTTAGTTTAAACCATTAATATCCCTTGCGTTAAACGTGGTAATTAAAAATATATAATCAAATGGGCATGCTTCCACCTCCTTCTTCTATTAGAGCTCAACTAAAACCTTGCATCAAGGTCAAACAATGAGCTAGTTACTGTGTTTAACGTGGGAGTGTAGGGAACACTAGTTAAGGCCAGTGTTTTTGCAGTTTTTATAGAAAAACTTTATTTTTGGCCAAAATAATCAAAATGTTACTCCAGTAGAAATATAGAGTTTAATTTTCTTCATATGTTGATATCAACAGTTGTTGAATATTTGTGATGAGCATAGAGTCATAACTTTTTAAATGAAGAGAAAAAGTTGTCATTAAATTACAGGACACCCTTGACAGATATTCAACAACTGTTGATACCACCCTGTGAAGAAAATTAAACTTTATTTTTGTACGGTTTGCTTTATTCTGAACAAAAATGTTGTTTTGTTATAAAAACTGAAAAAATACTGCCTTTAATTCGTCTTTCCTTCCACCCCATCTTAATCTGCATCAATAACAACATACTTCTGAAACAACGATTTTTTAAAGTGATATTTCTCAGTACATCCGAAGATGCGATTTAAATAGCTTCAAAGATAAACCAATAGTTTCTAAGGATCCACCCTTAATTTTTGTTTCAATATTATTCATTTCCATATAATAGTTATTATTCCACGGGGTAATTGCACAAATATCTACCTAAAGGCTCATGAAGTCACACTTTAAAAAAAATCATTTGCAAATAGAATACTTTGGGTAGAGACAACGTTTTGCCTTTTGTTATTAAAACAATTTATTGAATAATAAGGAGCTAAATGTTGTCTCTTGAAGTATATTATAAGAGAAATCGAAGGGTTGTGAACAATATTTTGTGTTAAATAGCTCTGATAGTATCTAAATTAACACTTTGATATTTCTTCATTACCAAGTGGTTGTTTTTATCACCGTGTCTTACTACCTGTTCAGGTTATACGCATATATGATAGTTACTCTAACGGGGTAGGGATGAGGAAGGAAGAATTTTAGAGGTTATATGTGCGCATTTGCATGTAAAGAGAGTAGGGAACCATTCAGGATAAGCCACCCTCAGAAAACCCGACATGGTTTCGAACTTCGGTCTCCCTGTATTTAGCAGGCCAGTCTAACACGAGAATGAGAGCCTTAGTTCGATCATTCGGCCACAAAAGTTGGTAATCCTAGCTTTAAGAATACTTTGATCAAGATAAAGTGTATCCAATAGCTTGAGGGGGAACACAATTTAAAACGTGTGGCAATAATGATAATATCAACCACCGAAAAACAAATCCCTCACTGTGGAGGCATATGCATCTTCTTAGATTAATTTCCCTCTAAAGTGATTAAATATTGGTGATTCTGTTGGTAATAATTATTATAGTTTATTTTTAACAAAAGTCAAAGATGACCTTCATACAAACTGTCTTGCCTTTTCATCCATTTATATCAAATTTGTCTAAATTTAGTTGTTATTATTACAACGACACTAGAGATAAAAAGTTATATCTAAAGCCCATATGATTTCATGTATGAATTTATGAACGTAGCTTTAGTAGATTTTGTATGTATTTGGTATGGATGTAGGTATGAGAGAGAGAGAGACCGGTAGAGTTGGACGCATGGGTAGTGTGACAGACTCTTGCTCGGAAGGCTGAGGCTAAAATCTCTGTTGAGATTACTCACTGTTGGATCAGTTTGCCAACATCCTCCTCACAGACAAATACCGTCTCATTTCCTATTGACTCCCTCCTCATACTTACTCCGTTAGATTAAGTGCCACGCTCATGGTAGGGAACCCTTCATTGATTGCGCGTCGTCAGAGGGGTGAAGAAGAGCTGAGTGCTGAGGAAGGAGCATTGTGTGAGGGAAAGTAAATAATTTACGTATCGACACTGGCATATATATGGTAAGATACTGGTAGGAAAAATACCAACTTCGGTACTAAGGCGCTACTCTCGCGATAGACTAGTCAATAGACTGACGAAGACAGGGGGTTCAATTCCGGTCGGGTGTACTGAGGGAGTATTTTCATAAATGATTTTTCCACTCTCCCTCCACAAAAATGCGGGTACACTTCTTCTAAATTCAATATTTATAATCCTTAAAACATGAGTGTAATTAGTACATAAGTGTATAAACCGAACGGGTTGTAAGACGCCGTGCTAAAAAAAAGTTTGAAATGAACTTTTAGAAAACACGATCATTGTATCTTTTCTATCAACATTGATAACATTTAACTTTATTTTTACTGTGGTATAGAGGTCAAAGTTCCTTAATGCAGATCCAAAGGTACCGGGTTCCATCCCCGGTACTTCCAGATTCTCTGTTAAGCTGTGGTTCTGGGACGGGGCTAGGATCAGCCTCGCGAAGACCAAATGAGGAGCTACTTTTGGATAAATAAGTAGCGGCTCCGGTCTATAATACTGAAATTAACGGCTGTAGGGCTCGTTGTGCTGACTACATGACACCATCAATCCGTATAAGTTGGTGCTATCTTCATCAACAGACAGCGGCCCCTAGGTCAGTATGGCTCGATTGCGGGTTGGCGCCATGTAGGTTTTTTTAGTATTATTTTATAAGTATTAATAATATCAATCAAAAGTGACAGTTGAAGATTACATGACTTTACATGTAAATTTATGAATATTGTTTTAGGCAATGTCCTACTTGACCTATCAAATGCGAGTGGTGCGGTCCCCCGAAGTGAACGAATTGACCCAATTGTCCGACGCGGAAGAATACAAGAAACCAACGATTAGCGTTCAAATCGATATCCATGATGTTGCCAAGGAAATATGAACTTTGTGTGTCAGAGAGAGTATTATTTATTATTATTTAGTTATTATTTAGCACCGTGTCTTACTACCCATTCAGGTTATATGCTTAGGAATAGATAAGGTTGAATATAGAGGAAGTGAACCCGTATTTGCGTGGAGGTAGAGTGGAAAACCATTTAAGGAAGACCACCCAGGTTCACCCGATCAAGATTCAAACCTCAATCTCCCCGTCCTCGGCCATATAGCTCAACACGAAACCAGCGCGTTAGCTAATTACGCCACCGAGGCAGGTTATAGAGAATATTAAGGAAGAGTTTAAATTAGGTGTTTCCAACTTAATAATACCCTAGGGCCGCATCATAATAGGTTAATTTTTGTCAAGTTATGTCTCTGTAGTCAAGTTGTAGTTCCTAGTTACAGATCCAGAGGTCCTGGCTCCAATCCCCGGCGCTTCCAAAATTTATTCGTGAAACAATGATTCTGTAATGAGGTCAAACTCAGCCTCGCGAGGAAAAATGAGGAGCTACTTGAATAAATAAGTAGCAGCTCCAGTCTAAAAAACTGATATTAACGACTGAAGGGTTGGTGCTGACCACATGACACCCTCTATCTGCAAATGTTGGCACTATCATCGCTAACGCTGGCGGCCGTATTACTTTAGTAGATTCGTTTATTTAAAATTTCTGCACGTATTAATATCAACAGTTCTTGAACACCTGTCGTGAACACAATGCACAGAAACTTTTTAAATGAAGCGAAAAATTCTTGGTCAAATTCTGCGATTTCTATGACAGATATTCAGGTACTGTTGAGATTAACAGGTTTAGGCCTAACCAAACGTATCTAATAAAGCAATATTTAATATATTTTGACAAGAAATCTACAAAAACTGCAAACATAACTGCACTTCAAAGGAGCATAAAATCTTAAATTTCTTGGCAGATAAAGATATGTTAGGGAAAACAGTCCCCTAAATGATGGAAGTCAGGAAAATATATAAGTATTAAGTAAGCCCAACTCTATAAGTTATTTGGAGGATTTTTCCTTATAACTAAGGCAGAAATATTAATAATGTGTGTGACTTTACATAAAATATACTGAAGCTATTATATGTATTTTGATTTCATATGGTTGGGAATATTTGAGGAGCCTTATAGATACGTGTGACAGTTTATTTTTTAATATCAAGCCCTAATACAGATCTTAAAAACGTAGCCTTTACATTCTACAAATCTTAATATTTTATTTCTATTCCATATAATTTAAGTTTTTTTCTGAAATTATGTCGCAGTCTTGATAGGGGCAGCTGCCAAGCTTTCCCCCCCTTCTGAGTGCGCCACTGCTGACCTTTCTCATTCCCTTCCATCCCGAGCCGTGAAGCACCCAGGTGACTCCTAATGAAAACAACCGGAAGGGTGTAAGGATAGTCGCGTTGGGCCACCGGAGTAGGGTGTGATATGACGATAGGAAGAGGAAAGCAGGAGAGCGCTGGACGGCATGTTATCAAGCTCCCAAAGAATCTGTTCAGAATTCAGATGGTGTAGCGGAGAATGGCTTGGTCGGGAGGGCCAGTCTAGACTATTAATTGACCCATCGCAACACATCCTCAAGTCCTTCATTCCTGTAGGATATTATTATTACTATTATTATTATTTTGTTATCATCATATGTACAGTACTTGTAAGGTACTTGTGTACTTTTCAGTGCTGGCCTGTCATAGGTCTCACAATTGTTGGCCAGTACTATAAAAAATGAAAATTTGAGTTGAAATAATTATATTACTGCTTTTGTGTCTGTACCATCTATGTTAAGCACTACGCCCTGGTTAGATCTAAGTTAGAATATGGTACTGCTGCTTAGAATTCCATTACCTTAACTGACTCCTTCAGGTCGGAAAACGTTCAAAGAAATTTGTCGCTGCGTGCTTTGATAAATTCTTTACTAACCGGATTTATTATGATTATGACCGAATTCGAAACCTCTTAGGGCTCCAAACTCTCTTCTCGCGTGGACTTTATTGTGATGCCCTTTTTTGTTTTTAGTATTTTCAATAGCAACATTTGTCGTAAATTTGCCCTTGATCATGTAGGTGTTCATATCCCTTCTTGGGCGTCTCGTAATCCAAAATTATTTTTTCTCAATTTCTCTTAGAAGGTGAGTCTCATAGGCTGTTGTATCCACAGCGTCAACTCTAGATTTGTCGAATTCGACTTTTATCATAAAAGAAAAGCCAAACTCAGGGAGTTATTTAAGGAACTCCCTTGTCACTAATTTATCCTGTAGAGATTCTGCCTCATATATTTAAATGTACATTATTCTGATTTATTTTTTGCATAATGTTACTGCTTTTTAAATACTTATCATTTACTACTCTTTAGTTATCTTTTATTATTGTTATTTTTAAGCTTATCATTATTATTTAATTAATAAAACAAATAAAACACATTTCTTCATAGCTAAGTTTAGTGACTTTCATTAATGTTGGTGGTCAAAAGTGGGTTTCCTATAAATGTCAAGGTTTTGAATTATAGCACCAGTTTCTTTTGTCACTACGTCTTATTATTATCCTGTATAGTTGTACGCATATCTACTGATTACGCTAATGTGTTATGAATGAGTAAGGTTGAATTTAGAGGATATGTACCAGAATTTTCGTAGAAGTAGATTGGAAAGCCATTTTAAGCAAAACCACCCTAAGTACACCCGACCGAGATTCGTCATTGTCATTGTGAGTCCAGTCTATTGTGAAAGTGACGCCTTATACCATGTGGCCACCTATAAAATAAAACTAATAACTTAGTAAAATTCTTTGATTGCTGACCGCAATCTTCTAAAACAGGGGTATCCAATTGGTGGCCCTAGATGCCTTCTTATGCGGCCCACGAATTTTCTAGGAAAAGTATTTTCCATCGTAGTAAATAATTGATATTTTAACCGATAAAAGGGACGTTTTAACTTTTGTGGGGGAAATCCATAAAATCTCCAACTGATATGTATTCAGTAATAAATGTAATTGCTCTATATTTTAATAATAGCTTGTGTGTCTGCGTGAGTCCTATTTCCTTACACCCCCTTAGCCGATTATGATGCGGCCCGCCACTAAGACTCGTGGATTCAGATTGTGGCCCTTTGCAACATTTAAGTTGGGAACCCCTGTTTCTAAAAGATCCTTTCTACCAAAATGCCAACGTCCATGGTTTCTTCGTGTCCGATTGGACGTGGGAGACGCGGTCCAGCAAGGTTGCGTGCCAAGAGTTCAGTTCTTGGCACGGTTGTCCCCGGAGAGAAAACTGTATCAGGGAGATGGTCACGTCACCGTCAAGTTCAACGAGCCTTTCTCGAGAAAGAGAAGACGAGAAATATTCCGTGGCTGTTGTGTCCCCCCCTCCCCCTGTCCTTGTGCTGTGAATGTTTTAAAGTGTGGTCTGAATGTTTTACCGTGTGGTCAGTGGCCGATTCGGAATTCGGTAAGGGAATATCTTAGGTCAGTAACGTGGCCTTCCGAAAGAAGATGTAGTGTTTATATATAAACATGTTTCTCTCGTGGTTGTGCGAGCCATGGTCCCGTATCATAGCTATCTCAGGAGATGATATCTCTGTATTTTTACTTTCTCTCGGCACCTCGAAGAGAAAGTATTGTGATCGTCAAAAAAAATCGATCTCCAGATTTTTATAAATGTTGACGTTTCATGACTTCATGAAACAAAAAATGTGGTTTTCGCAATGCTGTCTGTCTATATGTATGTCTGTCTGTCTGTCTGTCTGTCCGTCTGTCTGTACCTTGGGATAGAGCCGAAACTATTTGACCGGTTAGGCTATAACTTGGTATCATAAGGTCCCCCGAGGAGTTTTTGGAATTAGGCATCTAACCCTAAAATTAAGTGTAATTTATTGAAGGTCAAAAAGAGAAAAACTCAATTTTCTCAAAATTCGTTCTAACGATTTTGATTAGATTTTATATCTGAATATTGTTTATTATAACAAACAAGATGGCAATTCTCAATTTCCCCTGAAAATCCTTTGAGGGTACTTTACATAAGGGAAATTTTCCAATTTTCTTCATTTCTCCGCAACTATTTGAGATACGAGATATCTTATCATTGTAAAGTTGTAGTACTATTAAAGACAATAATCTTTTATTTGAAATATATTTTCAATAAACCAATAATTTCTGAGCTAGAAGCAAAAATATATACTTTTAATTCAGGTCTTAAAAATGAATTTGATTCTTAAGCTCTTTGGTGGACAAAGATGTTTCTCTTTTCTAAATTTTTCTGTATGAGTGGTCCTAGTTCCTAATGCCATAGAGCAAGTAACAGTGTATATTATTTCATAAAGACCTTTGATGTAGTGTTTCTACAAGAGTGTATATACCTATTATCTCGTTTCACAAATCTTAAGAGTTTTTAATAAATGTATATCTAAAAGATAAAATCGGGAGAAAGTCTGTGCGGGGCACCGTAACATTAATTATTTTTAGCACCGCATCTTACTACTCGTCTGTGTTATACGCTTATGTACCAATTACGATTATATGTTAGGGATGAGTAAAGTTGAATTTATAGGAATTGTACTCGAATTTGCGTGTATGGAGAGTGGAAAATCATTGAGGATAAACCCACCCTCAGTACACAAGAACGCGATTCGAGCCAGGACTTCCCCTTCATCGATAGTCTGGTCTATTGCAAGAGTGTTGCCATAGACCATTCGACAACCTACATGGGTTAAGAACCTCTCTGTTCCTTTTTTTTTACGTGCTTGGCATCTTACTACCCGTCCGGAGTATTCACATATTTACACGGATAAGCTAGAGATGAGTATGGTAGTATTTTTTTAATGGGTAGATTGAGAAGACAATTGGGGTAAGGGGTGTGTGCGGATGGACTCAATACACTCATACACGCATCGATGGTCGCATGGTCTAACGCGTCACTCTTGTGTTGAAATGGCCTGCTGATGACGGGGGAGATCGGAGTTCGAATCCCAATCGGATCTAGTGAGATTTTCTCTCTCTAAATGGTTTCCCACTCCCCTTCCAAGCAAATGTGGGTATATTACTTCTATAATGCTTCCTTCCTCATGTGAACCCCATTAGAGTAGTTATCATATCATACATACGTTTAATCTGAACAGATAGTAAGATGCGGCAATAAAAAAAAAAGTTTTACCACCTAACCGGAATTGGAGCTCTGAACTCCCCATCACTAGAAAACCAAATAATACAAGATGGATGCTTTTATCCACGTCCCACTGGTCTGGAGATCAGTTTTAAAAATAATTTTAAATTCATTATTGATCAAATGAAATGTTAAAATGGAGCTCACCCTCTGTAACGATTTACTTTAAATAATAATATATGAATTTATTTAAGATATTTAACTAGCTCTTTCTGAGCCTAATTATTAGATCAACACATGACTTACTTACTTACTTAATAGTTCAGTTTTATAACAGACACAGCATCCAGTATCCCGTCTGTTAATTCCTCACTGCGAAATGTAAAGACCCAATTTTGCCGATGGTAATTTGATCGTACATATAAAGAACACAACTCAGGACCTCTAGGTCAGTAGACTGACTTGATACCGACTGAGCTAACGTGTCAGACAATAATTATTCTAGAGTTTAAAATGAAAAATGAGAGAAACGTAAACAGGCCGGACCTTCAAGGCGAATAACATGCCCCAATGTTTAAAAATCTAAGCCAAGCCGCGCTTATTGGATACAATTATCAGTGCAGACAAAGCTTACCGGATACAATATCAGTGCAGACAAAGCTTACCGGATACAATATTAGTGCAGACAAAGCTTACCGGTTCGTGTAGACAACTTAAATATACCTTGATTTTCTTACGAATGGATATTTGAAGCACTTTTAGAAAATACAAAACAATTTTTTGTAGACAGCATTGATAAAATTTTTCTATATTAATATTGTTAATTTATATGCATTTCTCTATATTATTATTTTTATTTTTGATTTGATTGCAAGGTATTCTATTATATTTTAAACATCATATTTTTATATATTACATAAAGTAAGAATCACATTGTATTAATTGAACACACTAGCCCCGAAGGGCTCTCGAATTCCAGCCTTCCATAGTACATAATAACATAAACACACAGATGATTTAGATATGGCGCCCTCACGGGCTAGTAGTATACTCTCTGGTTTTAGGGCGGGAAAATAATTAAAAACTCGCACCACAGCACATAAATGGTCGACTGTGACCTTAAACAATATATGGATGTACAGGAGTGAGGAGAGGGAGAGAAGCCGTGGAGATGAAAAAAATATATAAAAAATCAGGTAGGGACAGAACAGAAGAAAATAAAGAATAAAAGACCCCGGTCGAGCGAGTCGCCGGGGTAGGTCGATGAAAATAATAGTACACTACCAGGGCTACTATGTATTTTTATTTTTATCGGTAGTGATAATATCCATCAATATGAACATGACTTGACGCATGAATAGATCTGGTTACTTTCTATATCTGCCATTAAAATCCATTCGTAAGACAATCGAAGTATATTATAATACGGACTATTTTATTTATCTAATGAATAATTCTAATATGACGGATATATTTCCTTTTTACCTGTTCACCAATCAAACAATCAATATTCCGGGTGCGGGTATGCTGTTATTTCACCGTGCTTTTAGCCCCGCCTCCCCTTTCTCCCACACTCACCTCCATTATTCATCAGACCACCGTAGTTAGTTCTGTCCATGGCCGTTAGGGAATAACAACACCGCAGTATATGCAGAGATATAGACAGAATCTCTAAAACAAAGGTAGTGCTGGCAAAAAATAGAGATAAGCCTCGAAGTAATCTGAAACAGAAAATACGTGATACATTATAAGGTTTAATATTTCAAATAATCCTGCTTCAGTGGCTGCATGGTCTAAGGCGTCACTCTCGTGTAAGACTAGACTTCCGATGGTGGGGAGATTGAGGTTCGAATCTCAAGTCGGATCTACTGAGGGTGGTTTTACCAAAATGATTTCCACTCTCCCTCCACGAAAATGCGGATACACTTCCTATAAATATAACCTTCCCAATCCCTAAAATTATTAGTGTAATGAGTACGTAAGCGTATAACCCGAACGGGTAGTAATACACGGTGCTAAAAAAAATCCAATAGCTTTTTATTAGTGCGTTTAACACCAAGGCTATTAACGTTTTAATCCAGTGGTTTCCGACATTTTGCAAGATTTGACTTTAATATTTGTTTGAGATCGTCGCGACCCCTTCCTTGATAACTTACAAGCGTCCACATATTGGTTTTTAAATTATTATTTTCTATTAATCATACTACCCGTCCAGGGAAAATCAGCTTCAGTACACCCGGTTGGAATATGAATCACCTTATCACCGACAAACCATATGAGCGTGACATTAAGCTCGCGTGTTTGATTTAATTATTATGAATTACTTATATAATAACTATGCGAATGCGACTAAAGATAAGGCTAAACGGAGCCGACCAGCACCGCACCGTAAAATTCCTGAAGAATACTATCCATGTTGTTAAATGAAAGTGGCTACAGGATTCCGCATCGCACCGGCACGGACGAATCATCGAGAGGACATTCATCCGCACTTTTACGATGCGATGCGGTGTGGTGCGGATCATCCCCCGAATAAGCGTGACAGTTCGGGAGTCTCCGGAAATGTTCGGTAACTTCCAAACGTTGAATTCATACCAACCACCAAGCAGTGCACATGGCACGTGAACGTACAGTACATTCACACCAGGGTTTGAAAATAACAGTTTTTTTTTAAGTTCAACCTAGTTGGAGGTGTTTTTTCTTACGAGAACTAAATTTTACTTGCTATGTATGTTACCTGACTTACCACTCAATTAAATGGAGTAATTACTCGGTATCAAGGGAAGCTCTTGCTCGAACACTTTGAACATTGTTCTTCAATGTCTTAACATTACACTACTTTCCATGGCAGGAATGTAGTGGCACACGCATACATTCAAACCGTCTACATTCCGGTCGTGTAGCCTTAGCTTTCATCATCATCATCATCATCAACTGTTTTCAGCCTATGGCCTGGTCAGTTTAGTAAAACGCCTCCATCTTCCCCTACCCTTCCACCACTCTTCCTTCTTTAATTGCTTCCATTCTTCTCCTCTCACTTGCAAACTTTATGTTATCTGCTCTTTCTTGACCTCCCTCGTGGTCTTTTTCCCACATACTTCATTTCCAACCTTTTCTTTGGCATCCTCTCTTTTTCCATCCTCATTACACGCCCATACCATCTCAGTCTTGCTTCCTCTACTATCTCATACACTCCCTGTACCCCAACTCTTCCTCGGATAACTTCATTCCTAATCTTGTTTCTCCTCGTGACAGCTAACATGCTCCTCACAAACTTCATTCCCATGGCCTCCACTTTCCTAATCTTAGCTTTAGATGTCTGAAAAAAGAATCAATGAGTCCGGCGGGTATTTTTGAAGTTGAGCTAACAGCGCCACTCACCTAAACACGAGCTACAGCAAAATAAGTCAGAGATCAACTGTCATAGTTGAGTTACCAAGAGGAACCTAATCAGTAACTTGACAGTTTGTATCATTTTTAACAACTTATATTTTTATTTGAATTTTGCAACTTCCTGTAATCATTGTAATCACTTTAAAAAGTCAACATAAAAGTTATAATCTCAACAAGTACCGCGACCCCACCCAAAACATGCCGCGACACCGAAGTAGGTTAAGTGATAACAGAATGAACCTGGCCGTGAGGCGTGATTCTATCCTCGGCCTTCGCACGCCTTAAAACGCGTGATCACCAGTACGGGTAGTTCTTATTAAAATTAATTAATAAACAAGTCAAGTTCCTTATGTTTTTATTATTTAGAAAAGACCATGATATAAAGTGAGATATATAATTTGTTTTTATATTAAACTATAGAAGTTTGTTAATTACAAAGTTATACAACAAAGTAGTAGGAGTAACTTTTAGTTCCAGGTCTAACCGTTTGGTATCTCTGAGCTTATATGTAATAGTTAGCAAACTAGTTAGGAACACTTGCCTCTGAATTATTGATAGATTCAGGTTCGATCATGACTTGACGTTTAACATCTTGTTACGCGACAAAGCCAGAAGAAACGTGCCTTCTAAGCCACCGCGACCGGCACGACCGGCATTAGTACACCAACTCCCCAATAGATCGCTGTTTACCAAAATAAATTAGAGCTCATTTATAATGACAAAACACGGTGTCTAAATAACAAATAAACACAGTACACATTTTCTCCTGATTATACAGAGAAACGCCACATGAAGATAAAGTTATAATATGTTTGAAATAAGACAACTTAGTATTTAGAGTGTTACGGTGGGGTGTAAATGTATCACCATCCACCAAAAGATACAGATTGTATGTCGACCACAAAAAAAACAAAAAACTATCTTCTCATTCAAACACAGTTCGGTGGCTGGAGGTGACCCTGGACGCGAGATGCAGTTGGGACCCGCACCTATATTCGGCGGCGGGGAAGGTTAGGGACGTCATGGGGAAGCTGGCTCCGCACCTGTGCCCGGTCAGTCCGTTGGCATACGGCCACAAGATCAGACGTTTTCTACTGTATGTGATGTCCATCCTTCTATACTCCGCTCCCATATACTCCTGTTTACCTAGACACAGAGACAATCGTTTCCGTTCCTTCGCCTGATCCTCGGGGTCTCCACCCCACATCCCAAACCAAGTCAGGACTCCCATCCCTGGACAGCCGTATCCGCAGACTGGCGGAGCTCCTGCCCATCCCTACCGTCGCATCAGGGACGCCATCGTGAAACCCTTTGTCGATGCGGGGAGGTGACCAGGGAATCATATCGGGGGATTTGTGACCACTTCTTCTAGTCGTGTGAGACTGGGGGAAGAGGCCAGATAGCGGGTGATGCCGGCCCGAAGGCCGTGACGAGTGATAGTGTGGGCGGGTGTCCTGTCTGTGAGCTGCGGGGTAAGGGAGCCCGTCATTATGGGTAGTGCGGGAGGGACATAATGGATAAGACTTGTACCCTAATTTGGGATAGACCTTGAACTTTCTATTTATTTACGGACAATTATTGGTTACATTAGAGAAACCCAAGGGGTTGGTGTTTATCTTATTTATCATTGTGTAGAAAGTATTTTGTTTGTTTCCTTGTATTTGTGTTCAATAATAAATTATCTGTTAAAGTTAAAGCTAGTGTAGTTATGTCAGGCATGACATCTGGCACAAAGCACGAGCCGTCCTACTCTCTCCCTTTAGGGATATTAAGTAATAATGATACTAATATGGAGGAAGCGAGGTCTACTGTTCACATAACTACTAGTAGGACTGTAGTAATGATACCAATATGGAGGAAGCGAGGTCTACTATTCACAGAACTACTAGTAGGACTGTAGTAATGATACCAATATGGAGGAAGCGAGGTCTACTATTCACAGAACTACTAGTAGGTCTGTAGTAATAATACTAATATGGAGGAAGAAAGGTCTACTGTTCACAGAACTACTAGTAGGTCTGTAGTAATAATACTAATATGGAGGAAGAAAGGTCTACTGTCCACAGAACTACTAGTATGTCTGTAGTAATGATAATAAAATGGTGCGAGTGAGGTCTACTATTAACAAAACTACTAGTTTATTATTGTTTGCTATAAAGCACCCGGTTGTAAGTACATTGTGATAATGGATAGGTAGGCTACGTGTGAGTTTCCACCCCCGCGCCCGCCGGTGTGTGGCGCAATTGATTGAGCACTGACACAGATCACTGGACAGATATCAACTGCAGTAGTTCCAGCCACAACACATATCCGCTCACTTGAGAACGGCTAGAAACAATAATAATAACAGTGGGCTCAAGGGGAATCGTGCAGGTAATAAATTTTAATATTTGTTTATAACGTGCACATTTTAATATTTGCTCGTTATAAACATATTTAAATTTTATTTGGTTATCTGGAGTTATACTTCTACCTTTATGCCAAATTTAAATTTCTACCACATATAAAGGTTTATTTTAAGAATCCCTACCCCCCTATATTTCCTAGAATCCCATTTTAAAATTGTCAGACTTTTATATTTATTTGGAGTGGTATCTTTCTTTACTTTCACTCCGAATTTCAGTGTTCTACTATATTGATATGTAGTTGTAGTTTTGTACATTTTTGACACCCCTCTCCCTCCAAATTTTTTTTTTTAAATAACTGAGATATTTTACGTTATAAAATTCATCTAGTTATCTGGAATTTTGCTCTACCTGTTTTCCAAATTATAATGTTCTACCTCTTTTCAAAAGTATGAGTGATCCCTATATTTGCTTAAGGAATTTTAGTTCTCTACCACACAGAGAAGTAGGATAATGTACAATTTTTAGAAATGTTGAGTCCCGTCAGCTCACTAGTTCAACTCTCACTTATAAATTTCAAACTTTAATATTTAATGGGATATATTTAGGGTACCTTATAATGGCTTGTCAAATTTAAATTTTCTACAACATCTAAAAGTTTTTTCTTTCTACACCCTCCCTTTCTATATTTCCCGAGGTCCTATTTGAAATTTAAATTGTTTAGACTCTCATGGATATTTAGTGTGGTCCCTTACCTTCCTCCAGAATTTTCTACCAACATTAGGAATTACTAGTTTTTTCTAATAGTTTTGAAAATATTAAACCTCTCACCTCAACACACATTTTTATAACTACCATTTAGAAATTTCAATTTTTATTTATTTATTTTTTATTTAAAAATTTTCGATTCAAAGATTTTTAATTTAACTTTTAAAATATTTATTTAAAAAAATTAAAAACCCTTTGATATCAGTAGTGATGATAGTGATGACATGTCAACAGCGGCAAAATTACAAAGACTTGGAGAATTTCAGCATTTATTCGAAATACTATTTATTGATTTATCTTTTATGTCACTCATATTCTTCCTAAAATACACTCAGTCTGTAGAAAATCCGTAAAGTACAAAAGTCGAAGTTAAAGTCAAATTGACAAAAGATGAAATAAAATGAGCAATGAACAACACTTGAGGGTTTGCTTTGACCTTGAACCAACAAATGAGAGCACCACGAAGATCAACCCTTCACAAAAACAAACCAGTTTGTTTCTTGTGTCTGGTCAGAGTGAAGTGCGTAGAGTGCGGTGCTAGGCATGCACGCTCCTGTTTCTTTACATGGGTTTGTTTCTACAGCTTGTGTGATGTGTGGAGATACAGTAGCCCCATGGCTTCTTTGGTGCTGACTGACAGCTCACAGCTGACAGCTGACGGCTTTTAAAAGCTACCAGACCAAATGATGTATCCCTACGCCGAACCATATGATCTGCAAAAAAACATGTGTTTAGCAGCTGTCACTTCTGACAGTCAAAATTTAAGTATATACCTAAATGTTGACTGTCAGATGTCAACTGTGAATTGTCAGTCAGCACCAAAGAAGCCTTGGGGCTACTGTAGGCGTGGTGAGCAATGTGCGCGCTCCTCGGCATGCACGCACCCTAATACGCGTCCTTTCTGTTTTAAATCCACTCTCACCTTACGTAAGATGTGACGTATCGTGACGAGACAGGGAGAGAATGTATCTGGAGCATGACCTTGTCTCGGCAGCCTACACTACTAGGCTATCTGTCGCACCTTGTGTTTATGTGACTGGACCTAAAACACCGGCTCCTGCAACTGCACTCATATATATCATCACATAAACATGTTACCACATATCAACTACTCACTATAAAACCTGTTTCGGTGGTTGAATGGTCTAAGGCAGGGATGTAGAACCCACGGCCTTAAGGCCACATGTGGCCTTTTGAGGTGTTAATGCGGCCTTAAGGTGGGATGGAAGGATACGCGATAAAAGGCCAGTGTTTTTTTGCAGTTTTTATAGCGAAACAGTTTTTGGGCTAAACCAAATCAAATAATTCTTCACAACAAACATAGAGCTTAATTTTATTCGCATGGTGACTTCAACAGTTGTTATTATTATTATTATTATTATTATTATTATTATTATTAGCAGCACCTCGTCTTACTACCCGTTCGGGTTATACGCACTTACGCTAATGTGCAATGGTAGGGTGATTGTGAGACGAAATGGAGGACCTACAGTTTAACGTGGAATCCGAACCACGGTAGAGGCCTGGCATTCCTCACATTCACAAGTTGTGATTAATACACGTCTTGTCAGAGGTGAAGGAAGGGTTTGTAAATCAGATAAATCCGTGCCGGGACCGAGGATTGAACCCCGGACCCTCAGCACATAAGTCTGACACCTTACCCCTAGACCACCAGGTCACCTTCAACAATTGTTGAATGTCATTATCAAAGCGGCATTAGATTAAAGACTTTTTAAATGAAGAGAAAAAGTTGTCATTAAATTCTATGACACCCTTGAGAGATGTTCAAGAAATTTGGAGGTCAACGTGTGAAGAAAATTAAGTTCTATTTTTGTATTGGAGCAATATTTTATTTATTTTGGTTAAAAAAAGTTTGGCCATAAAAACTTAGAAAACACTGGCTTTTCCTCGCAACCCCTTCCATCCCTCCTTTAATTTAATTTAATTTTAGCACCGCGTCTTACTACCCGTTCGGGTTATACGCTTAAGTACTAATTACACTAATGGATTAGGAATTAGGAAGGTTGAATTTAGAGGAAGTGAACCCGCATTTGCGTGAAGGGAGAGTGGAAAACCATTTAGGAAAAACCACCCCCAGTTCACCCGACCGAGATTCGAACCTCGATCTCCCCGTCCTCGGTGGTCTGACTCAACACGACTGGCGCGTTAGCCAACTACGCCACCGAGGCGGGTTTCCATCCCTCCTTGAGGCCACATTTGACCTTTTTAGGTTTTGATGAGGCCTTTTCGCATGTTTTGTCAATTAGGCCTACGTATCTTGATTGTTTTAAATGGTATAGTTTCAAACGGTATGTATTTTAATTAATTAAAATAAAATATCTTTATCTTTACAGCATAATGTAAAAAAAAAAAAACTTACTCTTATCGATCTATCTAGCTATTGACGGTGCACACGAATTGCGGAACAACTTATCCGAGGTTGGTACAAGAACTGCGGAGTAAAAATTAAATTCATGACTTTGTTCAAAATGGAAAATGGATGTTAGGTTAGGTGTTAGGAGTTGAATGGAAATACAGGTATGTTCCAAAATTCTTGTGCACCGGCTGACAGGTATACTTTATTCCGCAATTCGAGTGCGTCCGTACCGATGGTTGGCGCTCTATCGTATTTTGGAGAAATTTACTATACATCAAGGGCGCAGCCTTATGAGGAATCCGTGAAGTGACATGTGCGGCGTTCCAATGACAAAAGTCTCCCCACCCCTGGTCTAAGGTGTCACTCTCGCACTAGACTAGACAGAGAGATCGGGGTTCGAATCCTGTCGGGTGTACTAAGGGTAGTTTTCCCTAAATGGTTTCTCACTCTTGTTCCACTCAAATGTGGAGACACTTCCACTAAATTAAAACTTCCTCATCCCTAACATATTAGCGTAATTATTACATATGTTAATCGGCTTCGAGGTATAGTGGTCAGAGCTCCTGGCTGCTGACCTATAAGTCCCGGCTTCGATATCCGGCTGGTACCGGGGTGGGGGGAGGATTCTTGAAAGGGGAATAATTCCAATGGTTACCAGGGTTTGGTTAGTTAGGCTTAAGTTATGGTTAAATTGTTTGCACTGGCTCCACACCTTTTCGTAACCCATATTCACCATCACCTCATCTCATCGGGACATGGAAAGAGCTTCCATGGAACAGATGTGCGATAAGATACATTTGGGTGTCACCTGGACAACGGTACATCAGTACTGGCTAATCTTCACACAAACTGGACCACAAATGATGTAGCCCAGACACGACATTCTTGTTATTATTATTATTATCATTATTATTATTATTATTATTATTATTATTACATATGCTTATAACCTATTTTAATACGCTAAGTTTTGTTTCATTTTCTAAAAACACACACACAATTACTGACAATAAAGTCATTAAATGTAGAATATCGGACGAATATCCACCAAGAAAAAAAAAATTAAATGCGCTAATTAATAGAGTGTAAAAGTACTTCTCGTGAAATTTCAGGGTGTCTACCGATGTATCATTTTGAACATGGCTAACTTTTTTTTGCTAAGGCTGAGCTTATATTCATGCATAGCGCATATTTTATAGTGAATAGAGTATAGCACATAGTGAACAATGATAGCGCTTATATTATTATTATTATTATTATTATTATTATTATTATTATTATTATTATTATTATTATTATTATTATTATTATTATTAGCACCGCGTCTTACTACCCGTTCGGGTTATACGCACTTACGCTAATGTGCAATGGTAGGATGATTGTGAGATGAAATGGAGGACCTACAGTTTAACGTGGAATCCGAACCACGGTGGAGGCCTGGCATTCCTCACATTCACAAGTTATGATTAATACACATCTTGTCAGAGATGAAGGAAGGGTTTGGCAATCAGATAAATCTGTGCCGGGACCGAGGATTAAAACCTGGACCCTCAGCACAGAAGTCTGACACCTTAACCCTAGACCACCAGGTCACCGATAACGCTTATAATCGATACATAGTGAATAGTGTACAATGCAAAAAGTTGATCTAACTTTAACTTCTTATAGCCTACGTTATGCAGGTAATGAAGTATAGATAATCATTGGACTTGAGACGTATCAGCCAATGATAATGTGAGGAGAGGATATAGCCAATTAAACGCCAGTATATAATCAGATGAAAATAATTAGCTTGTGTTCGTGTTTGAAATACCTTGTAATAGCCATACTTGTTTGTTATACAATAATTTTCTTGTTTTAGCGTCAATAACTATGATTGTAAATAAAGGAGAACCATTACATTTTCCACTATGTTATTGAGAAGTAGGTACGTTATTGTATTCATGACAGTAATAAAATCAGAACCAAATAAAAAAAATTCTAATTTGATTTAATAGTAAGGGGCCTAGAGAAAAAACTTAAATTTAGTTAGATTTCAGTTTCAAAATATTATACAGTTCAATTAACTTTGTTTTTCGAATCATCCCTTTATTGAATTATTTTTAGAGACATTATTGAGAAGTGAAAAGAGGGTAGGCCCAGAGGCGGATTTACGCATAGGCCAAGTAGGCACATGCTTGCGGCGGCATATTTTAGGGGCAGCCAATTTGGAATGACGAAAAATAAATACATATATTTTTCTGCCAGTTAAAATAATGTTATGTCTTCATCGTGTGTGTGATTGTTGTGGTTTGCTGTATCTGCGTACCAACATGACGGATTATCGCCTCAATTCAAGGTCACTTATTGGATAAAAGGGTCAGGGATCGACCAGTTCGCTCAGCAGAAATAAAGGTGAAAGAATACTATAGACTATTTTAATATTATGTACATGATAAAATTTTATCTGTAATAACATGTTCTAAAGTCTACTAATGCAGACTTTATATTTTTAAATTATATAATATTTGAATTTGTATATTGTGATAGTGTAAGACTGTTTATTTAAATTTGTAAACCTTTGCTTAGATTCTTAATACCTTTAAAACCTCACTATAGTAAATAATAAAATAATATAAGTAATTTCTATCTGTCATTCCACATATAGCACTTGTGTATATGGTATATAATTATGTGTCGGTGTATGTGGGGTAATAGTAGTACAGGTAAAATGGGATATATTTATTTAAAAAATTGGTCCGTTGGTGATTGGCAAAAACGTTTCAATTGTCATGAGAGTGAGGAATCAAAAGAGTCCATAAAAATGTCTAGGGTGGAAGGGTGTTTTGGGGGGAGAGGGGAAATATAGGTTTTTTGAAACTGAAAAATTAATTTTGGTACAATCTAGGCAAGTGACACATGTTTTTTTGAGAATTTTATGACGCTGGATCGAATGGAAACAAAAGCAAGATGATAAAACCATCCTAGAAAAAGTTATAGTCCTTTTTATAGAAAAAAATACATGTATTATTTATTATAACTTTTACCATTGAAAGGAACCAGAAATGAGTTAACAAAGTTAATGAACAACCAAAATTTAACAGAAGAAAGTACCAGTAAGTAATAAAATAAGTACGTAGTAATGAATAATCAAAATATTAAGTAATACACAGTATAAGTGATAAAGAATAAGTAATTAAATAAGGTACAAATTTATGGTAAATCACTTGAAATTATACAAGAAAAAAAAGAGTTTTGTATACTAATCATCTCCTTCGAAATTAATTGAGTCACCTTCAATCAAGTCTTCAAGGTCGATGAGCATTGGTTCTTCTTCTTCATGTTCCGAATTGAGGCATGTCAGACCTTCACACACCTTGTACAGTCGTGTACATGTAAGTCCACTCTTCTTGCAGCTGCATTGTGATGTAGAACAATTGCCTCTGCATGTACATGACACCAACTTCAGAATGTCTTCAGGGGCTGCTTCCAATGTCATTTTAGTGGGTGGCAACACATTCCCATCCTGTCGTGTCCAACCCCACTGTTCAGGCAATAATTTATTACCAAGCCACAACTGTACTTGGTAGTAACATCTATATGAATGCTGAGCTGCACTGTCTGACGTGGGTGGAAGAGATTCTAATTTGGCACTAGTCTTTTTCAAAGACTTTTGAAATAGTCTGTATCTGCATTCATCTAGAGAACATTGAGCATTTTTCTCGCCGTACAGGGACAAAAATAAAGTTTCTCCAGCTTTTTTCACTTCTATTTCTGTTGAACCCCTGGAGTTGAAAGTTGTTATGACTTTCTCCATAGCAGCCTCTGACTCCAGTATTTTTAGGAGATTTTTTTACCTTTCCCAAATATAGCACTAGTGCTGTCACAACCACTAAATGAATGGCCCAGTAAGATGTAGTTGTGAATGTTTGAATACTGCTGTTTTAGGGATGTTGATTAAAATCGTATCTGATTAGTTCATCCTATTTTTGGTTTTAATAAATACACTACTTTGTCCAATGGGACAAGGGCTGTCATGAGCACAAGTATATCAGTATCCTGACTAACAATTGTCAGGTTGAAGCTCTTGAGCCTTCTCAATTGCGGTGTTAACAATTAAAGTGTCTGCGTCACCACAAGCTTGTATAACTTCAAAATTGATTTTTTTTTGAGGTGATGTTTTCAGCATTTTAATCAGTTGCTTTTTGTTTTTGGAGTTAGTGAGAAACAGCTCTTGATTCCCATACACTGGAATACTCTCCGTTATCAGAAATTGAGGCGCGAAATGTTTGTATCGCCGTAAGTGTTCAGAACTTTTAATACTGTCCTTGTCATCGTATCCATCAAATACTATGGCAGCTGATTTAAAATGCTTTTGGATGTATCTCACATAGACATCACATACATGATTGTAGGAACTGCAAGTTAACTTGTTCCATTTCACTGCATGAAGTAAGTAGCCTCCGTCAATTATGAAGGTGTCAACACTCTCAAGAAGATTCTCATCGACGCTTTTGAACTCCTCGTATAACGCTGACTTAACTGTTTTTCTCATCCCCGAGTTGTTGAAAAGTGACAGTGGGTATGGGGCAATTTCATATTTGAAATAATTAGGTAAGTTATCAATTGGGGTTTTTCTCTTCACCAACTTCTTTGCTAAATGACAGTTGATTTGGCCTGTGCTTGTTACTCTAGTACCCAATGATACTATTACAGTTGTTTCTGTATAAAAAGGGTCATGTAAGTCCAACCAAGCTTGTAACTTGTTGACATCGTTGTTATCTCTCTTAATGCGACTCTTTCGCAGATCTACATGTTGTTCTGAGGAAAAAAATTTAGTGCTAGAAAACTCTTCAAGGGCCTCAACTATTTCTTAGACTGCTGGTTTAGTAACAACGTAAGCATTTAGAATATCCTCGTGAAACCTCTCCTTACAATCCCTACCGCCACTTTGAAGTCACGATTCGCGGTCTGCTCTATGATCACATCAGTCCACTTACCTAAACAAAATTTGTTTGTACGTTTACACAGAAAGTTTTCAAGAATTTTTCATACTCCAATGGGTCCATTTTAATAGACCGTTCGGACATCAACTGCAAGTAGATGTTGCTTGCTTTCGAATAACGTAAATGACTACTGGAAATGAAGTAAGGCATCATCATTTTGACAGTATACAAATGGAGCTCCCAGTTGCTTGTTCTTTCAGCTTCTATGTATTTCTTTATTAGTGTAGTGATCAGTCAGTTTGGTTTTTATTGTAGGCAGTGTTATTGAGTAATCATTCTCAACCTCAAGCAACTCATTCAAAGCAAACTGACAATCATCACTTTCTTTCATATACTTATAAATTACTTCTCTTGCTCTTGGCACTTCGTTTGATGGAGGACGGCCTGGTGTTTTCTTACGTTCTGAAGCTTTTCCAGCAGGAATAGTGGTAAACAGCTTTCACAGTTGTCAAATCCACAGTGCAAATTCTACCATATATTTCTCGTCCCCACTTCTCCTTTGTAGCCAAAGCTGGTTGTTGATTTTTTTGTTGGAAGTCTTTTGATAACACCTTACGAACCTTGTCACGGGATTTCTTTTCCAACGCACCTAACTTCTTTGAGAAAAACAAGCAAAAGTCATCAAAGTTAAAACCTCCTTTTGATCTCAATCATTTTGGCGAATTCGTTTCATTCGCTTTCTCTGTTGATGTCCTTTTCGCTTGTTGTACATAAAATGACTTTGTGTAGGTATTTCTACAAGTTCGATGCACCATTATCTGACTATTTTCAGATAGTAACTTATGCTTTCCATCACCTCTTTTCTTACTGCATTCTTTAATTGTTTCAACTGCAGCAGCACCAGGTTTAACTTTTTCACTCAAAACCTGCTGTTCACAAATAAAACACAGCTCTCCCGGGTCCTTGGATACACTACCACTACCACTGCTACTGTCACACATGTTTTAACTCTCATACCGTAAGAAACACAGGATCGCTCTCAACCAAAATGTAGGCGAACACGTCTACTACAGCACTAAGGATCCACGGAATGTTCCCCTTTACTCGAATGGCTAAGAGGAGGAATTAAAGAGGGGTGAGGATGAATATAAAGGCTACTGGGTAGGGGTAGAGTACGGCTTGGTTAGGGGAGAGACGAAATGTCAGTAACCATGGACTTGCCTGGTTTTCAGACTTTGAAGGGGGGGGGGGACACCAAATATTATAAGTGATTTGACACGCACTAATAATAATTGCTTATAAACTTAGTATAAACGAAGCCTACACTAGCAATACTCTTAAATTCAGTTTCATATTCAATATAAATGTTTCAGATGAACATTAATTTCCATTTAAAATCCTTTCTTTACCTCAGATTAAAATAACAATTTTTTCTTAGTTGTTCAACATTTTAAATAACTATAGCCCAACCTGCAGGAACGTTATTAATTTTGTATTATATAAATAATAGGAACTATATTTCGTGTATCACACTGACAACACAACTTATAAATAAAATACTTATATGCCATACAAAATTCCTTTATATGAAGATGAAGAAGCACTTATTTTAAATTAGCATAGGCTTCACCAAACACTCTCTTTCTTCGTTTATTAACTACAATAAACTTGTTCATAAGATTATGAATGCTTATCTTGTCCAACATATCTGTATGCGTATGACACACAGCCACATGATTAATGCGCCTCGGTGTCATATTGTTCCTCAAGTATGTTTTAAGGTGACGTCACAAACTAAATGACCTTTCCGCCTCAGATGACGAGCTTAGAACAACCAGAAGTATAAGCAACAAAACCTCAACATTACTGAGCATCCCTCTCACTTCAGGAGATAGCCCTTGAAATGGGGCTAGGGCATCTTCAACACAAGTAGGTGTACTTAAACGAAAAAACATTTTTTGTTCAATTTCAAACTATTTCTCGTTAATTTTAGTATACAATTTCAGCACTGGGCTTATTTCTCCTTTTAAAAGACTAATTTACAACTTTCTCATGTAATCAGGTCCTTCTCGATCAAATCTTGGCTTTAGACCTCCAACAGCTGTGTCTATAATGGCAAAATACTCATGGCGAAAGTAGTCCTCGACTGAAGTAGGAGTGAACGCTGTAGCAGAACCTGTGCAACGCATTGGTGGTTTCTTCTGTCTTGGTAGAGAAAGAGGTTGCAGGTTGTTGGTAACAATGATTTTGTTCGCTTCTCCCAAAATTAATAAAAACTCATAATTTTCTCTGAGTCTCTGTAAACTTGAAGACACTATTTCTATGACCTGCGTAGGTCCGGAAGTACTCATTTTTCTTCCTTGAAAAGATTTATTCAAATTTTCTAAATTAAATATTATTTTCCTTGCCTAAAGAAAGCCTAAAACGGCTTCTCCTGACTCAAACACTTGCTAACTGTAAGTGATTTTCTTCAACAGACAGTGCTTCAAGTGTTTCTAAAATCATGATTCATGGACTAGTTTTCCAGAATCTCTTCAATCTGAGCACTTCAGTATATCCACCTGATCGGACAAAGGGGCTTAATGCTGGCATTAGATCGCAAAGGATCATTAAAAGCAGCTTCTCGGATATTAATAAATTTAGTTTTAGCTGCCAATGATTGTGAAAATATAAAACTCCAAGGTCATATGCCCATTGAGTTGAATTCCTCACAGTAATTGATGTATTCCTCGTGACCAAATTAGTGCAGTGCGCCCCACAGTGAACAAACTCGGCTAGAGGTTGTCTATCCTTTACTGTACTCCTTTGTTGGTCCCACTCATATTTGGAGCACCATCAATGTTTTGTCCGCGCAAATTCGAAAGAGGTAGTTGAACTCTGGTCATTATATCAAAATAAATGGCTGCAGTCGATTCCCCAGTTGTTTTAGTAGCATTGTATAGTTCAAAAAAATGTTCATGAGGCTCTAAGTTTTCATCAACCCAACACACACATATGCTAAACTGTTCAGTCCCAGCAATATCACGTGTACCATTACAAATCAAAGAAAACAAATTAAATTTGGAAGATTGCATTTCAGCAAAATAATTTTTCACAATTTCATTGCCCATTATTTACAAAATCTCATTTTGAATTTTTTCCATCTGTGTATACCTCTTGTTCCTTATTCAACAAATTTGCAAGATATGAATCATCCTCTGAACGTAGTTTAAGAAGATTAAATTAGTTTCCACTTTTTTGTTGATTTCTCTTAATGCTAAACCTTGCATGGCTGAATATTTAATTGAAGTGAAAATGTTGAAAAGACATACCCTAGAAATCTTACGTTCAGAAACTAAAGAAGAATTTAACAACTCCATCTGCATTGTTTGTAGAGACATCTATGCAGCCAATTAAACTCCTTGGACCATGCTGGTTGAAACCGAAGTATTTCTACTTTTAAATTCTGAGTATGAAGTTTGGTTGGTAATGTAACTGGCTGGTTTGGTGATAGATATTTATTGCTTTCACAATTATTAACTTGTGAGTGATTCAACAAATTTCCTTTTTTATTAACATTTAAGTTGACTTGAATAGACTTTTCTTCAGATGCGTCAAATCAGTGTTTGTTTTTTTTTTAGAAAATTGTAGTTCAGTTGGTGAATCACGTTTTGTTTTGATTAAGAAACGATCCATATTCAAAATAGTTCTCAAATCACGCTGATTTATATCAAGTTCACTTTTACAGACAAACACATTAGTAAATACGACATATGTATTACATAAACTAATTTATTCACGAAACATTAAACAACAATACACACAACACTCTTTTATTCGTAGCATTCACAAGATTGCTGTAATTATCTGAAAAAGTTAAGAGCTTGCAAATAAAATAATTTACTAATACAATAATAGTGTCACCAACCTATAAACTATTTTAGCAGCGCTAATGTCTATACAAATGAAGCAAGGCCGACCTATTTAATAAAGTAATTTCAATTAAATAGCTGAAATTTTAAAAATAAAAAACTATTTAAATAAACCAATAAATATTCTATTGAATTTAAGGATATTTTTCCTTAAACAATGGGGAGGGGGTGTGTCCCCCCATTTCCTCTGCCAGGCACGTCCATGACAGTGACCTTCTCAACTACACACGAGGTGTCCCTTGGTGGCCCTTCCTTGCTCACACTCACTCACTCTATCTCTCTCTCTCCCATTATCCCTTCTCTAGTAACACCTGCGGCACCCCACACACATACTATACACACGTATATCCCCGTCCATTTCACCTGTTTCGCCTTGCCTTTCCTCACTTTTTACATGTATTTTCTTCTATAAAAAGGACTATAACTTTTTCTAGGGTGGTTATATCGACTTGCTTTTGTTTCCATTCGATCCAGCGTCAAAGAAATCCTCAAAAAACATGCGTCACTTGCCTAGATTGTACCAAAATTAATTTTTCAGTTTCAAACACCCACGTTTCCCCCCCCCCTCCCCTCAAACACCCTTCCACCCTATGCATTTTTATGGATTCTTTTGATTCTTCATTCTCATAGCAAATGAAACATTTTTGCCAAGTTTCATTAACGGACCAATTTTTTTTCGTAGAGTTTTTGATACTATTTTACCTGTACTATAGGGGAAAACGAGGATTTAGAAGGTTAGAAACAAAGGTAGGAAAAGTGGGCGGCAAATTATCTAGTACTGAAAATTGAAAAATGACATCTGGACACGGGAATCGAACCCGGTACCTTTGGCTTAGTACGCCAATGCTCTAACTACTGAGCTATCCAGGAATTATTCCGTATCCAGAGTCATTCTTCACTCATATTTTAATGCAGAGTCTATGGTGGACGTGCGGAAATTATCAGCTACAAATGTGTTATTTTTTTATTAATATCACGAGCTATCAGATAATGCAGCCACCTTCGACTCGGTAGTTGGTTTATTGCTGACACTTGTACAATTATTATAATTGTAAGGGACTGCATATTTAAGAATCAAATAGCCAAAGCTATTATTTATGCTTTTAGTGAGGATTACTCCATCTAGATATAATATTCTGAAAATTGAAAAATGACACCTGAACACTCACTCAATAATAGCTTTGGCTATTTGATTCTTAAATTTGCAATCCCTTACAGTTATAATAATTGTACAAGTGGCAGCAAGAAGCCAACTACAGAGTCGAAGGCGGCTGCGTTATATGATAGCTCGTGATCTTAATAAAAATCACACATTTGTAGCTAACGACTTACTCACGTCCATCATAGACTCTGATTTAAAATATGAGTGAAGAATGACCGTGGACACGGGACGATTCCTGGATAGCTCAGTAGTTAGAGCATTGGCGTACTAAGCCAAATGTCCCGCGTTCGATTCCCGTGTCCAGGTTTCAATTTTCAGAATATGGTATCTAGATCGATTAATCCTCACTAAAAGCATAAATAACAGCTTTGGCTATCAGATTCTTAAATTATCTAGTGCCTATGGGCGGCAGAGTCGTAAATCCGCCCCTGGGTAGGCCATTTTAAACAAATAAAAGACTATCATTTTAAGTAAGACGTTATAAACTACGTTTTGTTACAAAGTGATGTATTTTCCTTATGATTTGTGCACTGTACTCTATATTCTATTTACTATTAACTATGCGTTATACATGAAAATAAACCCAACCTAAGTGGTAAATTAACTGTTTGACAACTGATTGTTTTGTTTGACCTATTTTTAAGCTTTGATTAGTGGTTTCCTTGGGAAATAATATAAGAATATAATGAACAAATAGGTGTTAAAAAGTACCTAAAAAAACTCTGTGTAATAAGAGGTTAGTAACTTTCCAATCATTTGTATCACCCAATGTATAATCGAATTTCCATAAGAAAAAACTTTTTAAATCAAATAAAAGTAAATGTAAATTAGCCAACATGGAATAAATCTCACAATATTTATCTTGCAGCTGTCAATAAAAGCAGAGGAAGAACATATAGTTGAGTTGTACGAATGCTTGAAAGAAAACTTAATATCGGTATTATACCCTCAGTTATAGATGTGCTAAATGTCAGGCTCATGTAGTCTGCTTTGTTAGTGACAGGGGAGGTTGGGGTTCGAATTCCGGTCGGGTTCCTCCTTAGCAGGATCCATACATATCTATAATAACCCCTTAGAAAAAGTTTTCTTCGCCCTTGGTACTGAAGGGTTTTTTTCCTAAATGGTTTCGCACTCTCCCTCCACGCGAATGCTGTTGGATGTACGTAGAATTTTTTTCCCCAAACGGTTTTTTTCATATCTCTCCTCCAGCAAAAGTGGGTACATTTTAACTCAAATTATACCTCACTCAGTTTTACCCCACTAGCCCAATGCTTGCAGCCCGGATAGGTATACCCTGATTTTGGTGGTAAGAACAGTATCTGGTTGTTACTAAAGTTACTAAAACCATTTTAATACATCCATACATAAAGTCATGTTGTCTTGAGCCGTCACTTTTGGTAGATAATATCAATACCTATAAAAGAGCACAAATAATAGAGTAAAATGTTTCAATGTTGGCCGCAAAGAAATGTTTGAATTAAAAAAATCTTTAATCAAAGGTTCTTCCCACGGCAGTCTGACTATAAGTGTTAGATCCACGGTGTGAGCTCGTGTGTTTGTCAAACACATGTGGAACAAGTAAACTGCATCTGCGCACGAGCCCATTAGAGTTTCATCATGGTTGTAGAGCGGTGCTGAGTGTTACAGAAATAGACTGGCTTTGAGGCCGTGGACAGAAGCTGCTCTGGAGTATTTCTTCCCAAAGCACCTCTTAGAAGCACCCTTCCCACCTTCCCCTCAACACACCCTTGACGTGGTACCAGTAGGTCAATCATGGTATGCTTTAGATAACGAGCGCATCAACTTTCTTCACTTGCTACCTCGCCGCGCAGACGTTCAGCTCTAACGCGATATTTAATTCTATGAGTCAATATTTCAAAATATGGTTCACGTCAAAATAAAGTCGAAATATTTCAACAGGACTCTTTTTCATTAACTCTATATTTTGAATTTTATTAATAGTAAGAAAAAAGTGTGAAAATGTGACATTAGTTCGTTTTCAACGACTTTTTAAGTATATTTGTGGATCTATTAGACTAGGCTGGATGAAAAAAGGGCCCTAGATTTAGGCTTCTATAAACAAATACAGTATTTTTTTTGTTTGACCCCAATCAATGTATCGGAGACTACGCTACCCCTTGATACCCTCCAAGTGTCCAAAGCTTAGTTTTTTAAAATTATGTTAAAATTAAAATTAAATTAAAATTAAATTAAAATTAAATTAAAATTATTTAAATTATGTTTTCCACTGTGTCTTATTACGGGATATCTGTATTTAATTACACTCATTGTTTTATGAGCAAGAAGGTAGAATTTAGAGGAATCGTACCCCAATCTGCTTGGAGGGAGAGTAAGAGACCAATCATGAAAAATCACCCTCAGCCAGAATTCGAACCCCAACCTCCCTATCACCGACAAACCAAACTAAACGATTTTAATGTTGAGCCCATGGGCCCATTGGTGATGGTTCTAATAATGAAGTGACCCGCTTCGGTGGCCGCGTGGTCTATGGCGCTACTCTCGCAATATATTAGACTGCCGATGACAAGGATATCGTGGCTCGATACCAGCTGTGTGTACTAAGGTTTTTTCCTGAATGGTTTCCCACTTTCTCTCCACACAAATGCTGGTACATTTAATATACATCCAACCTTCCTCATCTATAGCCCATTAGAATAATTGGTACATAAGCGTACAAACCGAATGGGTAGTAAGACGCGGTGTTAACAAAAAATTAAGTGAAAGCCTGCACGGGGAAAAGCGGGAAAGTCGTTTTTTGACTCAAATTGAGTTAGTACTGCCATCTGTTAGACAATCATGAGACCTTTATAATAAACTTTAAATTATCGTTAAAACAGGTGTCTGGCATATTTAAATTAATGTAAAAATCTATTTACTGAGGTCTTTGTGGGGTCAGATATAAAAGTCGATTTGAAAAATGTGTGTAATGTGACTTAACCCCATTTTCCCCTTGTATCGTTCTTATTGTAATTTGGTTTGATTATTAAAAAACAAACGCGAATTATTGGTCTTAGGAGAGAATCAATGAGCTCGGCGAGTATTTTGGATGTGAGCAAAGCGAGCTGTTGCAGCATCACTCGCCCAAACATAAACACGCATACCACCAGAGTTGGATTAGCAAAAAAGAAACTTAAGAATAGTAACTTGATTTTACCATTTTAACATATTTAATTTATATGTTAAATTTGCACCTTCCAAAAACTTTTTTTACGGAACTATAAAGCAAGTATTGCGACCTAGCCCGAAACACGCCACAACCCCAAGCGGGGTTGTGACCCCTCAGGGTGACTGTCGCATACCCGGCGTCTGCTTGGTTAATCACGTGTTTATATTGTTTCATTCTCAGGGGGTAACAATAACCATCCCCCTCTCAAGTGGTGCCAACTTACAAGCTACCAGTTGGATCTTGTTCGTGATATGGAGGGTTATCTTTTTTCTATTTCGCTATCTGAATAGGTAAAATATCGTCTGTTGAATTCCATCTGCACTATCAAATCTTGTGCGGTTGTTTTGAGATAGGTGACCTGGCGGTCTAGGGGTAAGGTGTCGGACTTCTGTGCTGGGGGTCCAGGTTTCAATCCTCAGTCCCAGCACAGATTTATCTGATTGCCAAACCCTTCCTTCACCTCTGACAAGACGTGTATTAATCACAACATGTGAATGTGTGGAA
>CABFWO010001983.1:110510-142003 GCA_902155825.1 Timema genevievae | reverse complement strand
TAATACTGGTCTACTGGAGGAACATCAAACAAGGTAGCTTGTGTTCATAGGTAGCTTCTGTTCATACTGGTCTACTGGAGGAACATCAAACAAGGTAGCTTGTGTTCATACGGGTCTACTGGAGGAACATAAAACAAGGTAGCTTGTGTTCATAGGTAGCTTGTGTTCATACTGGACTAACAGTTCGTAAACATCATTTGGAGGGAGGCCATAAAACCGTAAAAAGTGAGATAAACCCTTATACCTCCAACAAAATAGGAAAATGTTTGATTCCATAACATGATTAGTATTATAACCACCTTGTTTAGAGTGGGACCTTTAATAAAGTATTACCAATTTTATTTGCATATTAAAGTACCCAGTTCTCTAAAATGTTTAAACATACTACATATCCAAATCTGTATTTAAAAAAAAGTATTATTTACTTTTGTAAATCTACAAATTATCGAGGATTTATTTAAACATCAAACATGATAAATAATTATAATTATTTATCAGAAAATAAACAAAATAATATTAGTTACTTTAAAAAATATAAGTAATTAATAACCAGTTGGAGGGGAAATTATTTTTAAACAATCCCCTATTTTGGTTACCTGTAGCAGGGGTAGAAATTGCTTTGTTATTAAAGATGGTAAGTCAAATCTGTAGGCCTACCTAGCCACACATCAATGTGATAGCAAATACCCCAAATCTTGCGCGTCCAGATTTTTCCAATATATTTTGTATCCAGTCTCGTTTGTGGGAACCTTTAATTACATGCCTTTCTTTTTGAGTTTGACTAGTGTGAGTCCAGAAACCAGAGTAGATTCACATTTAAATATAGACCGTAGAGTGTTTTAAAATAATATTTTAAAACACTCTACGGTCTATTTTTATTTCCTCTATTTTTAAAATTTAACCAGTTGTAACACTGGATAGTAGTAGGATGCCTCACCCCTTCCATTCTCGCAAGAAGAGATATCTGTGCAGGTCGCGAGCACGACTTCAGATCCAGGCCTCAGATGAGGCACCGCTCCAAGCGCTTGCCTTACGATTACGGCAGCGTGATGCACTACCGGGCCAAGGCCTTCTCCAAGAACCGTCGCATCCCAACCATCGTTCCCAGGGACCCGCACGCCCTCTACAAGATCGGACAGAGGAAGAGGTACAGCGAGATCGACCTGGCCAAGCTCAACAGGATGTACAACTGCGGACCAGAGTACTACAGCGGCACCGACATTGACGCCAAGAAGAAGGACGCTGGCAGTACCACGAATAACAAAACGGCGGGCAATGCCACAAGCTCTAGCACCACAACCCCTCTGCCTATCGTCAGTGTGAAATTTGTGTGAAGCCAATAAGGACGCCGGCAGTGTCTCAAGTAACAGAACAACGAGCGACGCCCCAAGCTTTAGCATCCTCAATTAAAGTTCGTGTGACGTCAGACCCAATAAAGGTGTCAACGGCGAGATGAGAAAAGGCACTTCAAAGGATGCTATAGGTTTTAGTATTATTATTTCCCCTCCTGATTTTAGTTGTAAAGTTAGCGTAAAATCAGCTCGCTGATATTTAAGATTTAGAAGATGATATATTTTGAAAAAAATAAGCGGGAAAGATAGTTTGATGAAATTTATAAATGAGTATTTGGTTCAGGACTTTTTAAAATCCAAATTTGTTCAGTCACACACCTTCATATCCTGGTTCTAACTTAGGCTCGTGGGCATCAACAGGGGGTCGGGTGATGTTCTTTTAGTAGGTCTTGAAATTACTACTTGTCCGATTGTATCAAATACGGTTGAATACGTTATCAGAACTTTAGTAACTATTGCCATTCTGGTACTGGAAGCGTGGGAACTAGAGTGAAGGCCAGTGTTGTTGTAGTTTTTATAGCAAAACTATTTTTTTGGTCAGAATTAAAAGAAAAATACTTCAGTGGAAACATAAAGTTTAATTTTCTTCATCTGGTGATAACAATAGTTGTTGAATTTAAATTAAGAGGAAAAAGTCATCAAATTCCAGGACACTCATGACAGATATTCAACAATTTTGTGGTTACCATGTGAAGACATTTAAACTTTATGTTTCTTCAGGATAAATATTTGATTTCCTTTGATCAAAAAAATGTTTTGATATAAAAATTGCATAAATACCGCCCTTAAGTCGCGTTACCTACAATCCTACCTTAATAAAACTTAGCAGTAACCTTTTTAAAAGTTTAAAGTGTTGGAGATGCCATTTCACGTTCAATGTCACGTTTCTTTGCGAAGGAAAAGTACCGTGAAATGTCGATCTTAACCCTACGCCCCAGAATAATAGTGCTCTATATTCACTAAGTCCACTTTCACCGATGTGATTCAATAAAATGTGTTCATTTACGGAGGTTTGTGCTGTAACCCACATAAAAAAAAGGCTTAATATTTTCTTAAAGAGAAGACTGAGATATACAAAATTTGGCATCGATTGAAATTCATCTTGAAGTCGGAAAACGTAAAAATGAGTTTTTAATCTGTGCAGTTGGTTGGTCTGTACAGTCTCTACAATGTATGTATTTATGGAAACACTATACAGGTCTCAATTAGCGATAAATACATCTCAATCTTTTTGTAACTTATCCATTTAGACTACTATCAGAATATAACCTTATTGAAATCCATCCCAATTGTATAAACCGAAGTAGGATTCCCNAATGTAGTTCCAGCCCCCCCCCCCCCAAAAAAAAGCAATAAAAATGGTGTATACTTTCGGTTTTTTCCAAGTATTTATTCCTATAAGAGTTTAGGGGCCTTATGCAAGAACTTGATCAAGTGGATGTTTTGTGGACGTTAGCGTGGGTTTGCTTGCGTCATCATAGGTTAAAAGATTTATTATTATTATTATTATTAGCATCGCGTATTACTACCCGTTCGGGCTATACGCACTTACGCTAATGTGTAGCCTAATGGTAGGCTAATTGTGAGACTAAATGGAGGACCTACAGTTTAACGTGGGATCCGAACCACGGTGGAGGCCTGGCATTCCTCACATTCCCAAGTTGTGATTAATACATATCTTGTCAGAGGTGAAGGAAGGGTTCGGCAATCAGATAGATCTGTACCGGGACCGAGGATTGAACCCCGGACCTCCAACACATGAGTCCGACACCTTACCCCTAGACCGCCAGGTCACCTACGTTAAAAGATGGAGCGATAGTTTGCTCGGTACCACACTATCAGTCCACTAATCACTCACTATACGTTCTTTCATACTGCCCTTAGTGAACTATTGGAACCAAGTGGCATTTTGAACTGACGTAAGATGCAGTGAATTGAATATTACTTTGTTATTTACAAAAAATTAACATTAACAGTATCAAACTTGGAGGCTTAGAAAAATTAATTTTAGCTTTACTAAATAAGTTTGGACATCAAACAGAGTTTAAAAAAAATATTTTAAAGCTTAAAACAAACTTATATGCCCAATGAAATGATATGTTAAGATAACTAAAACATTACAATAATTATTTGACTTGAACTAGAGCGAAAAACATTACAGGTGATAAATTAAAAATAAAATGAGATTTTAAAAATCCATGAGTGTTAAGAAACTAAAATATATATTTGATTTAATATTATTACAAAGTGACAAGTGAATCAAAGACTTTTTAACTAAAAATTGTAAAATATCTAATAGCATTAAAGTAAAAATATATATTTTGTAATTATAACATGATGCCAAGTTGTGTATAACTGCTTATCTATAAGGTTGGGTCTAAATTGTTTAGATTTAGTATAATTATATGTATATATTATGTATATAATGGCTCATTTTAGAATCTTTCTGTAGTTTACCGACACCTAAAGCAAACACATTAAATAATGGACAAAAATCAACCTTTAAAAAATATATATATGTAAAATTAAATTAAAAACATATGTAAAAACAGAAAAATGCTTGTTAAGTTCGAAAAATTAATAGGAAAAAGGATTAAAAAATGCAGCTATTTTTAATTTACATTTTACGTTTTTAGATTTTTAGCAAAGCTAAGTTTACATGTGTGTATACATTTTTATATTAAAATCACCCTTGCCTGTGGTCACATGGTCTAATGCATCTGTTTCACATCAGACTCGATTGCCAGGTAGAGGTTCGAATCTCGGGAAAGCGCACTGGGGTGGTTTTCCGAATAAAATCCATCGCTGTGCTTTTATCATCCTTTCTCCACGCTAATTCCCTCTAAATAACCCTCCTTAACCTTATCCCTTAGATTAGGCCAATAAAAACCATTCAAACGAATGTAACAATTTGTTTTAAGAAAGGCTCAGATATCGTTTCTGTTTGAATCAGTTGCTATGTATTAATCTTAATTGCACGTACTTTTCGTTAAGTCGTTACTGGGCAGAGTTAACTCAGTGCTAGCTTGCTGGTCTCTTATTTGGAAAGATGGGGTTCGAATACCGACAGGCTACACATGAGTGAACTTAATAACTTTTTCATCACCTTTTTTTTCTTCCCTCTTTTTTTTTTTTTTTTCTCAGTTTTCCTTTATATATTTTTTTCCCTATTTCAATTTACCTCTCCTGAATGTCCATCAGGTTACACCTTTACTAAAATTCATTTTAATCTTCTTTTCCTTTACATATTTCAATTCATCTCCCGTGAATGTCCCGTTCACTGTCTCTTAAAACTCATTTTACAATCTTATTAAGTATTTTTATTTTAAATACTAATTCACTTAACGGCAGCTGCATTTCCTAGATACTCAAATATTATAAACCTGTATGCAAATATTAGTTAAATCAAATCATTAATAATAACAACATTATTAATAAAATCGTTAAAAATTATAGTTATAACAAATTAAAATAAACCACTATTATTTCGGTTGAAAATCCATGTTATTGGCGAATATTTTACTTAAAATTGACTTATTTATTGATTATGCATTTTAAAACTACCTGATTTCGATGCATATTACTAGGGTGACCACACATTAATAAATACTGTGCTTTTTTTTTATTAAGTCCTTCCAAAAGTACTTCTTTTTAAAATGAGAGAAAATATGTTGAATTGAACAGCGCAAAGAACTTATCCCATGTGTTTTACTTTCTATTTACAACCTATATTTGCCAAAAGCAGGATTTTTATAGAAAAAAAGACATTTCAATACGGACTTCCTATCAAAATCAGTATATACTACCAAAGTTTACTTATTTTGTTTCTTGATATCACTAGATATTTGTTCCTAGAGCTGTTTTGATTTCAATGTTATGTACACGGTACTATTATTAAAACTTTTGTACTGAAATATTAGTTTGAAGTGCTTAGCAACAAACATCTTACATTTATTTATAATCGTTAATTAAAGTAAAAAAAAGTGTAGATTTATTTATGTGTCTGAATGAACTTAGTTTTTCTTGACATTAACATTTGTTTCCTTAAATTGAGGATGGCATTAATGCATTTTAGAAATTATTTGACTTGATGAAAATCCAGTATTACCTTGAATTATCAATGAAAAAAAAGGTACAGTAAAACTATATTTCTCTCTCCCTCTATTATTTTTCCTCTAAATAATCTATTTCTCTTTTTTTTGTGTGTGTAACATATACATATCATGTGTGATGTATTTTATGTCCTGCTTTTCTTAAAAAAATGTACACATGGTCACCATACTATAAACATGAATATGCAAATAAAATAAGCACCTTCCTCACTTCCATTCAATCCCCACATTAATTGAAAAAAAAAATTTAACACAAAATATTAATAACGGTAACGTAAGCTCAGAATAGTGTCTGATGGAACCAATCCACTAGAATATTTTCTGAAGTAAAGTTTCTGTGATAACAGACTTCTAATGTTGACGAACCTTTAACTGTCTCATCACCACAGACATAAACAGATCTGATTGGTCCAAAACATTCCCATATTGGCTGCAGCAGTTTACCCAAAAAGAAATAAATAGCAGTTCGATCTTCAAAAAATGTTATAATGGTCAAATTAATTAGGGGAAATTTTTCCTTCTTTAATAACTGTCAACTTATAATTGAAAATAAGGTGGACAACGTTATAAGAAACAAGGAGTAAGTATATCTCTGAATCCTCATATCTCGTAAGAATAAAATCCAATTTTCATTAGAAGAACCTTTAAGAAATTACAAAAAAAATTTTTGCAGTCAATATTAATAGTGTTTTACTATTTTATTAGTTTTATTTGATAGGTATTGTTAATATCTATCAATAGTGACAGCTGGATACCACGTAACTTGACGTATGAATACGTTAAAGTAGATCTAGTAGCTTTTCTAGCTGTCAACTATGAAATACGGACTGCAGCAATTAAATTAGTATTCGGTTATGCCACTTGACGTGTTTATATGAATAAAATTATATCCACAAATTTAAAGTTTTTTTATCACCACGTCTTACTACCCATTCGGGCTACACGCTAGATTTAAAGTTCATCAAGGATATGTTAGAATAGTCATATCATATATAAACGTATTTTTAGTATCTAAAACTTATCATGTATATTAATTAATTGGACTAAGTCTTATACTCTTAAAATATTGATAAACAAGGGCGTATAAAAATGTATGCTTGTAAAAAACTTTTATGGACTAATGTTATAAATTTTTTAGCGGGCCCCTCTTAGAAAAATTATCTTTCCATACCCTTGTTTATAAACTAGTATTTTATTTTGTAATTTTAACTTTAAAATAAAGTAATGTAAAATATATATTTTACAAACCAATCTTTTAAACACCGTGTCTTATCACCAGTTTGGGTTACACGATATTGTGCTAGGGATTAGGAAAATTGAATTAGAGGAAATGTAACTCTATTTGAGTGAAGGGAGAGTGAAAACCATTTAGGAAAAACACCCCTCAGTACACCCGACCGGGATTCGAACCCCGAACTCACCGCTATCGGCACTGTAGTTTATTGCGAGAGTGGCACCTTATAATATGTGTCTACCGAAGCAGGCTCCAAGCAAATAGTTTGTTAAAAGGTTGCACTAGTATTCAACTCATCTAGAACACTAGACCTTACCATATCATCACCGAACAAAGTGAATTACAAATTTAACAAGTTAAGAGTATACAGTACATACTCAAAACCATTTAGCAGTTTTGCTCAAAATTTATATCTTAAGAGTATTTAATATGCTTACCAAAATAGTATGTTTGTTTTTTCGGAGGCAAACTTATTTAAGGGTAGTTTATTAATTATCAGTATTTTAAAAACATCTTGTTCCTTCGATCAAATTGAAAAATGACACTTGGACACGAGAATAGAACCCGGGACTTTTAGCTTACTGCACCAATAATCTACCACTGAGCTATCCATGAATATTTCCGTGCTCAGGGTCATTCTTCACTCATATTTTAAGGCAGAGTCTTGTGATGGATGTGTAGATATCATTGACCATTGATACCAACATTGTATTTGCACTATTGGCAACGTAAAGCCACAGCTGAGTCGCCGGTGGCTGTGATATAAATGATAGCTATTAGTAGCGGATTATATCCACACGTCCATCACAGGCTATGCCTTAAAATATGAGTGAAGAATGACCCTGAGCACGGGGAGATTCTTGGATAGCTCAGTGACGCGCTAAGCCAAAGGTCCCGGGTTTGTTTCCCGTGTCCAGGTGTCAGTTTTCAATTTATTCGAATAAGACTCAGCTAAGGCTGGTTTCCGTAATTATAATCATCCATCCTCCAAGTTTCACATTTCGTATATAGGCCTACTTAATTGTGTAGCGTTGCTTTATTCTATTTTGTTCCTCGCTAAAACTAACTCAATATGAAAGTAAGTACCTACGATTGTGTCGTACCATTTATTATTCCACTCTTGTACACAAACGTTTATTTTAGAGAAATCTTAATAAAGTGAGCCTGTGATCAACCTTTCCCGAGTTAGAATGAAGTCGCCCCCCCGAACCATTAGCGACCCCGTGGACCAAAAGGCCAACACAAACAACATGGGCGACTTTTAATAGCCGTCATTACGAGGGCGATGGCTATCTATAAAGCTCAAAGGGAAAAATAACACCCAATCTAGTCAGTTCCGTAACATTAGAGAAGGTAAAAATGTCGACCGAGACACATATACTACTCCTTTGTGCTTGTTTATATATCGAAGTAATGTCGTTCCCAGGTCAACATTTCCATAAAACTTACAAAGAAACAGGCCCGGTCGAAAAAAAGGTCGCGGTTTCGGTCCAAATTCCTCTGAAGGAGGATATAGGTAGACATTCTTCAGGTAAATACTTTCCTGGAAGCCACCATGAACCTCGGTCCTTACTTCAATCCCCGATAGGTCCAAACGAACGACAAGTGGAAGATTCCAAAACGGACATCTCGTTTCTGACGGGCGAACTATCGAAGGCATTTCAAATCGAACAAACGCAATCGAGCCCACGGAAAGGGCGAAGTCCCAGGAGTATTACTGAGGTTCTGGAAGATGGTGTGTCAAGTGATATATCCAGACTTGATGAGGGGGTGAATAATTCAACCGTTGATGAGCGCAGCTCTGTATTCAGTGGGTTGACCGTTCCAACGCCTAATTCCACGTTCTTACAAGATTATATGTCGTGGGGACAGGGAGATCTCTTTGGGATCGACCCTATGGAGGGGCCGTATTTTGAAGGAGACATCATCCTGAGGGAGCATCAGAATATAATGGAGGTAAGTACGGAACAATGGCGGTTCAAGGAACGGAACACAATATGAACGATATTTTAACTTTTAAATGGTAGGCCTAGCTTACTGAAGTCTGCTGGTGAGGTAAGAAAAGTGCAATCAAATTTTCACAGAAAAAACCTTATCTGAAAGTTAGAAAAGCTACTTAAGGCCGTTGGCCCTGTCGAGTGCAAGTTTAAAACCTATTTTGTGGGATGGTGAGTGAAAAGCGTGGCGTGGCTTCACAACCGACCTAAGTATCCTTCCGCGCCAACAAGAACAGATGGATCACGGTAAATGTAGTTATCGGACAGGTCTTGCGGAAGAATCATACGTTTGGAAATATCAGTTTTCTCGAGAACGAGTGAAATTTTTATGTTAATATTTACAACACCCCTTCTAAGATAATGTATCGATGTTTATTCATTGTTACATTTTCTTATTTTTTGTTATGAAACCCGGCAGTTTTCCATTGAAAATGACAATTTTATCGATATTTGATCACTGTTAAAATTATAGAGGATGTGTGTATATAAAAAGTATAACTTAATTAACATGCTTTTATTCTTGAATAAACCTTTTCCGAAAAGAAAATTGCAAAAAAATAAAAATTCTTGAAGATAACCTTTTGTTCCCATGGCTCTGCATTTCCACGCCAAATGAAAAGGGCCAATAGCCTTAAGCTACTTTCACGTATTCAAACGTAGAGTCAGGTGATTTGCAGCTGTCACTTTCAATATATATTATAAACAACTATAAAATGTTATAAATCTTGACCACAAAAAATACGTTCTTCCTATCGGAATCCTACTATAAACCAACGCAGGAAGACAGGGAGCCACGAAAGGTGTTATGAGGGGGGTGGGGGTAGAAGAGCAAGTAGAAGTCTTTATTTCCTTCTGTTTTGGTATTAAACTGGATCTAGGAGTCAGAGTTTCTGACTACAGATCTATAGATCCCGGGTTTGATCCCCGACGCTTGCAGAATTTATCTGTCAAGCAGTGGATCTAGAACGGGGTCAACACTCAGCCTCCTGAGGACAAATGAGGAGCTACTTGAATAAATAAATTGCAGCTTCTGTCTAAAAAAAACTGAGATTAACGGCGTTGTGCAGACCATGTGACACCCTCTATCTGCAAATGTTTGCACTATAATCGCTAACGGCGTTGGCAGCTCGGTCGGTTATAGCTCGCTTGCGGGCAAAGGCCTTGGAGCTATAAGAAAAAATGTAAAAATCCTCCATGCTTCCAATACAGAACTAGGCAGTGGAAATGCTTGTTGGACAAACCCTAGAAACCACGTGGTCATCATCCCAAACATTATTGTGAACTATTATTTACCTAAAGCCCGCTCATGTATAGTGTGATTTTGGTAGGAAGAACAGTATAAGCTAGTTACTAAAGCAATTTTAATATATTCATGCATCAAGTCATGTTATCTGACACTGTCATTTTTTATAGATATTATCAACACCTAATAAAAAAGGCGAATAATATAGTAAAATGATAGTAATGTTAGCCGCAAAGAAATAACTTTGAATTTTCTCCTCTGTTCTTCCAACCAAAATCAGGGTATAGTCGAATGGCCTAAGGCGTCATTCTCGCAATAGACTGGCCTGCCGATGACGGGTAGATCGGTTTTCTAATCCCTGTCGGATGTACTGAGATAAGTTTTTTTTCTTAAATGTTTATTTCACTCTCATTTCACGCAAAGTCGTGTATATTTACTCTAAACTCCAACTTAATAGTCCCTAACACAATAGCGTAATTAGTACACAAGATTATAACCCGAACGCGTAGTAAGACGTGATGCTAAAAAAAATCCTAAATTTGATTTACACGCGAACATGTTTGTCATTTCATGGCCCAAAATATGTCATGTCTAACCTTCCCAGTGGAAGAAAACTAAATGGTTTGGTTTAATAGATTTATTTTAAATATGTCATATATTATATGCAATACTGTATACATTATATGTAATATATATATATTTATAATATGTAGTTTATAAATATCAATAATACGCAAATAAAATATTTTAAATATATTTATTGTAGGATTAATTTAGTAAATCAAACCATTTGAATATCGCAAAACTACCCCTCCGCCATCCCTCTTCCCAACAGTCAAGATATAGTTTATGTAATTAAGGCCTCCTCTAAAACCAGTGGTGGATCCAATATTGTGGGAAGGGCGAGTGGCGATCCCCACCTGCATGAAAAATAATCAAAACTTTCAATACCAAAATCTTAGAATAAATTGAAAAACGACATCTGGGTGGCACAGGATTCTTACCCGGGACCTTTAACTTAGAGTGCCAATGATCTACCACGGATCTTAATGTGCTAAGGGTCATTCTTCACTCAAATTTTAAGGCAGAGTCTGTGAGGGACGTGGTGATGACATCGGCTACTATCATTGATATCAAACCCACCAGCGACCCAGTTGTGATGTATGCTGCCAATAGTACATTTTACCCAGATTTTGGTTGGAAGGACAGTTTAGAAAATTCAAACATATTTCTTTGCTGTTAACAATGACCACATTTTACAATATTATTTGTGTTATTTTATAGGTATTGATAACATCTATAAAAGTTACAGCTGCAGATAGCATGGCTTGATGTATGAATATATTAAAATTATTTTAGCTACTAGCAGATCCTGATATTCCTACAAAAATCAGGGTATAAAAGTACATTGTACATTACAACACATTTTTTTTTACATCCATTACTGTTTCCAGCCTGTGGCCTGCGTCACTTTTTTTTATTCAAGCCATATATGTTCCACCACCGGGTCACTAGGCCTGTCGTGGCTTCATATGTCTTATAATATTCTAACTTAAGACTAGGACAGGTACAACAACCAATCACCGGCCGTGAAAGGCTAAACTCACATTTCACCAATTATAATTTTTTCAGACATGCTGAGAATCGAACCTGGAACCCTTAGCTCAGTACCGACGGCGCTATAAAAGTGGGCGGTGTGGTATGATATAAAGTCGGTGCACTGTCTACCATCCTCCAACAGTCACCAATACAAAGAATGTGCCAAAGCAACAAGTAAAATCGCGCGTTTTCGACCTCTTTAAGACATCCCCGGGGCAGCTAGCTTCTGGAACCTTTCGATTCTAGGATAGCATGTATTTCGTTTTGGTGTAAAAAATCAGATTTACGACATTAATCCTTTGGAAAACCTCAGCGCTGGGAAAATAGGTTCAGTGATGTAGACACGTGACTTAGCAATCTGTCACGATAAGATCAACTGTCCACCTATTTATTCTGAGCCATGACAACGTAGCCAATGTTTTCAGGAAAGGAACCTTGTAAACGACCCCAACAGGTTGTGGCCTGGTGGAGTCTTGTACTATGATATCACCTCCGAGTTCACTCCCAAGCAACAAGCGGCGATACGGGGCGCTCTGGATGACCTGCAGAGCCACACGTGTGTGAAGTTCCAACCAAGGACCAACCAACCTTCATTTATCCGTGTTAGGAACACAGGCTACGGGTGAGTTCCATCCAACACGCCAAGACCATGTTCCTGGTCAGTTAATATTTATAATGGTTTCAATACATACTGTGAATGGTATTAAGATCAGGTAGTTTCTTGTGGAACAAGGTAGGAAGACCTGTGGCCGGGTCAGTTTAGTAAAATCCTTCCACCTCTCTCCCTCCTTTAATTTCTTCCATTCTTCTCCTCTCACTTGAACACTTTCTGTTATCTGCTCCTCCCATCTCTTTTTTGGATTCCCTTGCGGTATTTTTCCTACTTACTTCGTTTCCAACATTTTTTTCGGCATTCTCTCTTGGGTTGATGATGATCAGCTAAGTCATCATCAGAACCCATAGACTCATTTAGGGAAGGTCTACCTGAGGCCCTACAAGCAGCAGCCCTACTACTCAGGTGTAGGCCACGACAGGCATAATAAGCCGGTGGCCGAAATGAATGTCATACATGATTAATTTATTCAATTTTAAAAAAATCGTTATCATCGCGTCCTAATACCTATTCAGGTCATACGTATGTTATTGGGGTAGGGATGAGGAAGGAAGCATGCTAGAGGTAATCTACCCGCATTTGCACGGAAGTAGAATGGTAAACCATTTAATGAAAAGCACCCTAAATTAGACCCGATTGGATTCGGACACAGTCATCGGCCATACCAGCCAATGATTGACTCCTCGGACCACCTTTTTACACCAAATAGGGAAATAGGGCGGGGTTAGTAAGTATTACAATTGGATTTTAAAAATAACTTTAAAGTCGTCTGCTATTTTACCTCCCCTCCTCTAAAATCTTTATAAATTTGGGACTAAGCCCTGAGATCATTCAAACATAGTTTAGTTGAAAAAACAACAACAGTTTGTTGACATTCAATTTAGAGTTTAGTATGAAATGTATCGAAATCATCTTTTAGATTGAATTAAACAAAAGAAAATTATGTTTACAGGAGTCGGGATTGAACCAGCCATTTTCTCACAGTCAAGGACGTTCGCAATGAGCTATGTTGGTAACATTATTATATGTGTGCAGGTGTAAATTAAAGCTATTGGTCTATGGTTATCTTCTCAGGTGTTAAAAATATGTGAGGGCATCAAAATGATTGGTAGGAAACGCTTCTGTGATCGCATGGTCTATGGTATCACTTTAGAAAAAGATTACACGGGAGATTGCGGTTCGAGGTACCGAGGTTGGTTTCTCCTAATTTGTTTTCCACGCTTACTTCAACACAAATTCGGCCTGGCCTCATTCCTAACACATTAGCGTAATTAGTACATGACTATTATTATTAGCACTGCGTCTTACTACCCGTTCGAGTTCTATGCACTTACGCTAGTGTATAATGATAGGGTGATTGTGAGATGAAATGGAGGACCTACAGATTAACGTGGGATCCGAACCACGGTGGAGGTCTGGCATTCCTCACATTCACAAGTTGTGATTAATACACGTCTTGTCAGAGGTGAAGGAAGGATTTGGCAATAAGATAAATCTGTGCCGGGACTGAGGATTGAACCCCGGACCCCTAGTACAGAAGTTGTATGAAGGTTCCGTCACTTCATTACTCGTGAAAATACCACATTCTCTTGTCCGACTGTTGGCAGAGTAAGTAGAGTTTCTACTTACGATGCGAAGGGGCCCGGGTTCAATTCCCGGCCCAGGCAGGATTTTTCTATTCTCGCACAGGGTTTTTTCCCTGTGCGAGAACTGAAAATAATGTCTGGGGGACTGTTTTGGTCCCACGGCACAGGTGTGGGGGAAGGGGGAGATATAACTGAAGCGAAGGTAAGTGTGTTTACAAGTTGACGTCATCTAGTAATGGTCCCATATGACCGACTCGCGTATAGGCGTCTACACCAACTATAAACAAACATATGTTGCCCGTTCTGTAATATGGTTGGTAGATGCGAGAGTTACCTCAGTTGACAGCTAGTTCTTTCTAGAGCTGCACATATTGAAGTTTGTCTAGAGCTTATATTCAATATTTTGGTGGTTGTCTTGAACAAATATCAGGTTCGTAAGATAACTATATATTTCTTTTATACTTAGTCTGTAGTTTGGAATAGCTTTTAAAAAAAACAGGCATGAATCAATTAGGAAGGGTTGTATCTACAAGGTTGTTTAATTAACAAAATGTACCTGTTTTAGGGTTGTATGTCCAAGGTTGTTTAATTAACAAAATGTACCTGTTTTAACTGAGAGAGTTCTTGTTCATTTGATTACTGTTTGGAATAGGCCCACAAGATAGTTCTAAAATTACATACAACTTTAACACTGTTTGCAATAGTAGATTATGTTAATGTATGTAGGACTGGTTTGATATTACTGGAAATTTGGCCCCATTCTTCGCATGGCTAAGGCATCAGATTACTTATTTTTTATATATAGTCTTTGTACAATCCTGAGTTAGCTATGTTAATCCCAAGACACTCAATAAATTTAATCTTGTCTAGAAGGAACACATTTGTCCAAGCAAGAAGGTAAGTGAAACGAAGTAATTAACATGATTGGAAAAAAGGGTGTTACTGAATAAATGAAAAGCCAGTTAGTCTAATTGCATGCAAGAATTTTCTACCACACTTATACACCCCTAATCTTTATTTTCATCCATTTTGCACCATTCCAAAAAGTGATTTTTTTTTTCTTTAAGTTTTAGTCAAGGAAATATTTCTCCATGATCCCATTTTGAAAATGTTCAGACTATTATGTTTCTTTGAATTTAAATTTTCTACCACACTAATAAATAGTTATTTCTATTAGTTTTTGAGATTTTGAACTTCTCACCCCATTTTCTCAAACTTCATCAGAAGCTCAAGTTCACTATACCTGTATGCCAAATTATTTTTTACCTGATTAAAAAAAGGTTTTTTTTCCTTCTAATTATAGTTCCATTTTTTATGATTACAATGGTTCATTCAAGTTGGGTATTGAATTTAGCTCAATTTCTTATCGGATGCCTGCAATCTGCAAGGAATCACTCAAGGCTATCATCTATATATATATATTTTTTAGATTACAGAATATGTTTAAATTTCATCCAACTACTTAACAGCTTACCTCAAATATCTTTCTTTACTACTTCTTTCTCTCTGCTGCCAAAAGTAATTACTAGGGCCTATATATAAGATTAGAATTTTGTTTGGAAGGGTTTTAAAAAGACATTCACATTTTATATGTATTGATAATATCCATGACAAGTGAAGGCTTGTTTGGGCATTACTGCGATAAAAATACATATTTTCTGGACATTTTGAAGAAGGTTAACATGGTAGATATAGGAGTGTTTTAATAATGTAAATAGAATGTATCCTTTTAGTCTAAATATTATTAAGACAAACAAAACTAATGGATTAGTGTATTTATTTTATGTTGAAGGGGTCCTCTTAGATGGTCACTCGAGCCCGATAGATAACTTTTCTATTTGGACCCAAATAAAGTGGGCTGTATCCGTTTTCCTCAGCCTTTATCTGATGCTATTAAGTTGTTTACTAAAAGGATTACTAGATTATGAGGATTTTTAATTTAGTGTCTATATAGTTGGTTTTGATATCTGTAAAATGACGCTAGTAAGCTGTTATCAATGCTAACAACCATCCTACTTGTGTTGCAGATGCGCCTCTCATGTGGGTTACGTTAGTCGGCCAGGACCAGTAGACTTGTACCTGAGTTATCCCGGGTGTTTCCACCAGTTTGGTACCATACAACACGAGTTCCTGCATGCTCTAGGCTTCTGGCACGAGCACACACGGCCCGACAGAGACAGCTATGTCAGGATTATCTGGCAGAATATACTGCCAGGTTAATATTGTACTATATATATATGACATCTGTTCCTACTATAGTGGAAATGATATGTCTTGTTTGCCTAAAGTGGCGCATGCAGATCAATTGATAAAGGTATTTCTATTAACAATTTTGGGAACCTACCTACTTGAAAGGTAGCATTTTTACATAAACCTAGCGCAATATGGTCTTATAAAGACACACCATAGTGTAGTTTGTCAGGATGGACTGATTGTTCACGCTCAGCTAGCAACACATAGACACGGCTTCATGGAAATAGCTATGTTAGGGCCTTGTGGAAACAAGAAATAATAATTAATTTACACTGTGGCAAAATGAAATATTTTACTTTTACCAGTGTTGAATATTTACTCGCATTCAATAATGATGATATGGCTACCCAAGGGTTTAGAAAGAGGGGGGTGTCCAGACCCCTCCCTGGAATTTGATGTACTCCACAAAGGGGGGGGCTATATATACTATTATAGACAAGGTAAAGTAATATTTTCTAACCGACCTCCTCCCCAGAAAAATGAGTTTTCTACACCCTTAATTATCTTAGTTGAAACTTTTTATTCTAATTACCTACTTCAACTACAGGTCTATTTTGCAAAAAGCTGTGCTGTGTTTCATTCAGTTCTGCAAATTGTCTACATTTCCTTAAGTCATCTTTGTATGGTTTCCTTTAAATACTTGAAGTTGGTGTTTCTCAAAATTTGATAGGCTTAGCCCTAGGGGTATGCACGCAGAGAATGATTAATCATAACATATTTTTAATGTGATGTAATGAGACTTTATTCGGCTTACCACAATTATAAAAATTTGGGAAGAGCCAATTATAGTTTACAAAATTGAAGACAAAATTTTTCTTTACAGGTCGTGAATCCAACTTTGAATCTCGCACCACCCAGGAGTCGCAGTTTGAAGGGCTACCTTACGACTATGACAGCGTGATGCACTACAGATCTATAGCATTCTCCAAGGACAAAATAAGCGTCACCATTCTGCCATACGATAACAGAGCTTTCTGGAGGATGGGGCAGAGGAAAAGATACAGTTACTATGACCTGGCCAAGCTTAACAGACTATATCACTGTGGGCCTGGCTACACAGGCACAAAATAGTTTGTTCAGGGGCAGTTGAAGACTTTGCATTCACCTGGGGGGTTAGGGATGAGTGAGTCTAAAGTATGTATGCAATCAACACACAACTGGGTAGGGACCAAATTAATTGAAAAGTATACCGGATAAATATTCCTATCATGTACAGGGCTTTAGAACTTTTTGTTTTTACACTGCAATTTACAGTTTTAAATTTATAAGAGATATATACTTGCATTTGCCTTTGTGCACCAGGTTCGTGTTTTATGCACTAATGGAGCATAGATGACAAAAGATGGTTCTAAAGTTTTGTAGAGGGAGTCTCTAGGAAAAAACACCCAGTCAGGATTTTAACCCCCGACCTCTTTGGCTTGATATTTGATTCATTTGCACCATTCAGGGATGTGTTTTGTTATTTTGATTTAAAAACAGTGCTTGCCACAGAGTTTTTTTTTTTACATTCTTATTGCTTCTTCTGATTGTCTCACAGGTGATAAAGGACACAAGTATAAATTAGATGTAAAGTGAAAATGGTAAGGCAGATATAAACTGTAACCTTATCAAGTATTTTACTAGACACAAAGATTGTTTTTTCAATTAGTTTCTGTGTTGTATGAAACTGTGAATCTTTATGTATCTCTAATAAAAAATTACCACCCTTTCTTCCTAATTCATAGACATTGATGGCACATTGTGCTAAACAACAGCAGGATGGTTTCCGGTCTAATCTAAATCCTTTTATACACCCATGGCCAACTCTTACAGGAGAATTTTTAATAAATGATTGTTACTTAGCATCCTAAGAGAACCAGTTGGTAATTGTTTGGTTCAAAACAGTCAATCTGTTTGAGCTTGTTTGAGAAAACAGGCAGGTATCATGCTAGAGGTGGAGATTTAACTAAGCTGGCAACAGCAACCATGTTACTAGGTGAATATGCATTTTTAGCACATTATATTGCTTATACCTCAGTGCTGTGTTCTGAGAAAATTAATAGGTCTGCTGTACTGTAGTTGAGGGGGAGATTTGAAGATGCATGCCTATGGAAAGGCTTCTCAGGAAATCTGTAGGCATTGTGGTCAATATGGCCAGAACCTCTGACCACACAAAGGTGGTCCTCGAATTGTAATATCTACATCTTTAAATATTAATGTCAGTATGGACACATTTCTGAATACATGAGAAGGATCCTATTATATTAACCTAGTCTCATTATCAATACACAGTCAAATGAAATCACACATGGATCAGGTAGATTGTCTAGCTCATGTTGCAATTAAGAATTTGCTTGGGAACAGCCGAGTCTCCCAACTTGAGAATTTATGCTATTTAGGTGTGTAAGCTAGCTTCTATAGCATTATAATATGACTCCACAAATCCTTTCTACTTAATAAAAAAAGTTACTCTGCCAGTATTAAATAGTAATGTGACTGAATGTATGGAGTGTGAATTAAAGTTTGTTGCATATACTGGATTAGCTTAATAAATATTGTGCTTTTGAATAGTTGGCCAGGCCAAACTTGTTTGGCTGTTTTTCGAGTATTACTGTTTGTTATTGTGTGGGGCTGCTTCTTGGAGAATGTTGATCTTAACCCCCAAAACTATGTAGTCCAACGGTTCGAAGATAGGTATTGTGGCATTCTTGAAGTTTCAGTTAGTCAGGGGCTGTCCTTTTAAGCCAACTTACTTACATGTCGAGCATTTGGCAGGTCTATAGTTTGTTGTAAAAGCCATCGGTGGATAAAGATAAATACTTATTGTGGGTTGTGCTGTAATTAATTTTCTGCAAAAAAAATGTCTTGGCTTAATAGCTCTCTAAGGAAAAGAAAGTATTTGATTTGTTTGGGCTGCTTCAAAAGATACTAACTCTTAGGGCCAGTTTCATAGTCAAATTTAGTATGCCTAAAGTGCGAGTCGATACTAAATACAGGACGACACCTACCTAGACCATTCATTTCGCGTATGAAACTGGCCAATTTCAGGTAGGTGACGTCTTGTATTTAGTATAGCGCCACACTTGAGGCGTACTAAATTTGACTATGAAACTGGCCCTAAGAATATTGTCGGGGTATATCATCGACGTTTGGTGGGGCTGGGATCGGCGCTGACCATAATAGAGCTCTAAAATAAAAATACACAGCCTGAGCTGTATGTAGGTCAGTTGCTGCCATATTGTGTGGGGGATCATTAAAACTGTAGGGTATGTTTTTACCTGGATGGCCGTTCAAAAATCATGTTTAGGTTTTGGGTTGCCAACACATTGCATTTAAAATAACGTAATATAATACAGGCATTGTGTCTAGATGCATCATTGTAAAGGACTTGCTTCAATCGCATGGATTAAATTCGTCGGTCGCCATTTTGAGGCTATGTTCATTAGGCCTTTTGTGGGAGTGATGTGAATAATATTTTTTTTAGGTGGAATAAAATAACAAATAAGCTTTGAGCCCAATCTCATATGAATATTACTGTGGCTAACTATCAAGAGTGTTCTGTAAAAAAAAAAAGAGTGCAAGGATCAAGAAATAAATGGAAGTGGGAGAAGGATAGAGGCATTTTACTGTCTGGGCCGGCCAGGTTGGAAACGGTGGATGATGAGGTGTGCCTGGGCCCTGGGTCGGGTGCAGGGGGTTTGAGGGTTGGTGGCAATGTTCTGAGCGCTCATCATCAGCAGTGGTTAGGGGCAAGATGGAGGTTTACCTGAGGACCTATAGGATGCAGGCTTTGACTTAGTAAGCCTGTGGCTAAAGCGAGAAAAATAAAGCCTGCAAACTTACATTTTAAAAATGGAGAACATAAAAATAAAGTTGCATACAGTTTTCTATATTTCTCAGAGGCATAACAGTTGCCATCATTTTCAGACACATTATGTGGTAAAAGTCTATATAAATCTCACCAATTTCTAAATACAATAAGTTTCATAGTAAGGGCAAATTTGCAAATAAAAGTTATAGATTTACTTTTGATAGGCACTACAGGCTTATTGACCAGAGAAATATTACATTTAGAGTGTATCAGAATGTGAACCAACCACATTCTAGCCCTGGTTTTATACCTCTGACAATGTCGTACTTTGTTTCAACAACACAAGCCGAAGGCTGGGCAATATTTAGATTTCAGTACATGTCTCCCAGCCTTTACAGTAAAATACCCAAAATCGCACATTTGTCTCCTTGGCTTGATCAAATTTATTTCACAAAATGTAAAAATATCATGTGTGGGAATTATTTATCCCAAATGATCGTTTGTTTTAATTACTTATCACTAACCAATATTCACATTTTATTTTCGGCTATGTATACCATTAAAGTCGCTAATCCTTATTTGTTCTGGTTTGAAAAAAATTCTGAATGTGTTCTAAATAATGCCACAGTTGTTGTATGTATAAATGACATATTAAAAAATATAATGTTTAGATTGTAGCTTTCTAAAGAACATAATATTTAAATTTTTTGTGTTAGTAGGCATGTATAAATTTGTGTCATCCCTTAACTATAAAGATAAAAATTGATAATTTTCTTTGCTTTAAAGGTTTTCAATTCTCAATAATTGAAACTTTGAATTTTTTAAAAATTCATGTGGCCATAATATTACACTAATGTATAGAAGGAATCCTGAAATATGAAATAAATTCAGGATTCAAAATATTGCTAAAGAATATCTCGACTTGAAATACATTTTTATGCAATCTATAGAATTGCTTATATAGAGGTGTTAGTATTTTAAGTAAAAAAATAAGGTATCAAAACTAAAATAAAATTTGCAAACATGGGAATCCACATTTTTGAAGTGTTTGTGATTGTGCTTAATTTTTTCATTTTTATTTAATCACAATTTATAGCAGGCTTAAGGCACTTTGTTTAGTTCTTAAAACCATGTAAAAATAAATGATTAATTTAAAAATTGTTCGGTTTGTTCTTTATAATGTAATAACTAATAAGTATAAAAAAACAAATTATGTATCAATTTTTTTTTTAAAGAGTTCTTTCTGGAAAGCTTCTGTTAATTAACCTTTTGAGATATATTATGTTATGTTGTACCTTCTTAAATGTATAACAACATTTTTATCAATTACATTATCATATAATGTTTTCATATAAAACAGTTATCAAAAAATTCATGAGTGACATAATATCATTATTTGTAAGTTTTCAATTTATATTAAAATTATACATTTTACAGATATGAAAACTAGAATTTGAGATTCAAATGAAAATGTTATGCTTGAATTTGAGAAAGGTTGGATTCGACCCAGCTCAATGTTAATGTTTAGTGAAATTATATAATACACAAGCTTCATTTTATACATTACACTGTAACTAATCTGACTTATATAAATGCAGCTTAAAGCAATAATTAATACAAATTATGTTTCTATTAATATACTAAAGTTTCAAATATAAGAAAAAATCTCTATAAAAATAGAATAAAATATAATGACATTTTATGTAACCAATAAAAGGTAAGAAATAACTTTTTTTTATAGATAAAAAAATTTAACTTAAAAGCACCAACTGCAATTGGAGAAAACAACACATTTCTTTCTTTTGAATACAAGAGATTCTGTACAAAACAATCCTTTCAAATAGAGATGGGGCCAATAATAATTAAAATTTGAATATCAAGATATATATTCACAAATTAGTAGGGGTGTGTGAAGTTTCAAAACTTCAACTTGGTTTTGAAACAATTGTCCCTTCGACTTCGCTTCAAAAAAAATTCTGGCTTTGACTATGCGAAGCTTCGCCATTCTAAATATTGAGAGCTAATTAATTAATTTATGGTCATATTGTCCAATTCTGAGCTCTTGTATGGTTTAAAAATTAATATTCAAATGGAAAAAAAAAATATATATATATATATATATAATTTACTTGAAAGCTGTGATAGCTTAATTTATCGTTTTAAAACTAAATATTAAAAACAATTGTGCAATACAACAATTTCAAGTCATTTTTATGTCTAAATAACCAAAATATAATATTTTTTCAATCATAATAAAAATATTGAACTTCGATTCGGCTTCGAGAATATGTCATACATTTGATATGAGTTTACTTCGAATTGAAAAAGATGACTTTACACACCCCTAGAAATTGGATTAAATTTTAATTTGTAATCTTAAACTATACCAATGTTAGCTATGAACGGTGAATAATATACCTTAGACTGAGTTTATATTTATTGAAAGAAATAACTAATAGTGAATAGTCCACAGAACATAGTGCGCAAGACGAGACAAAACAAGAATTCGAGATGTATCAGAGAACACAAGTAGCTGCTCTAATCAATTAAATTCAAATACACACAGCAAACAGAAATTAGCTTTTGTATTCATGTTTGATATGCCATACTTATTTGTTAATGAAAATTTTTATTTGTTTTAGAGTCAATGATTAAGATTGCATATGTGATTGAAAATAAAGGGGAGATATTACATGTTGGATTATGTTAATGATAAGTAGATCTACCATCATACTAATCAAATTTGATTTAATAGTACAGGCACCATTTAAATTAGCTTAATTTCAAACAAAGTTTAATTACCATTGTTTTTCGATTAAACCATTTAGTTAAGTATTTTTAGAGCCTTTATCTAGTAGTGTGAAGAGGTTAGGCCATTGTCTAGGAAAATACAATCAATTTAAGAACTTTAAATTTTAAGTTTCATTATAAATTGTTGTATTTTTCTCACGAATTGTGTGACATGTACACTATTCACTAACAGTTATGAGTAAGCATAAATATAAACTTAAATGTATATAACAAACGTAAAAATATTTTACATACCCTTAAGAATAGATATAACATTTAACTATTCAAGGAAACATCATTTTATATTTTTAGATATCTACCGAATTTATGTAGAATGTGAATGCAAAAGTAATAAAAATAAATACAAGAACAAACACAATTTGACTTTAACAAAGAAAAACTAAACAGTTTACACATTTATCCACCGCCCCAGACAAAAAGTTATTACTAAGCTATTCATTGAGACTTTTAGTTCCCCCACACCTTTAATTAGTTGCTTCTTCTGGCAAATGTTATTGCACATTTCATTCAATCTCCCGAAATGAATTTATCTCAAAAGAATGGACTGAATGAAACCTAGGTTTAGAGATTAGGTGCTAAAAGATTATTTTATTTTAAAGATAACCGCTAGCTGGTTTTCTCAAGTGGAATAAATGTAAAGTGTGTTTATTTTCTCTCACATTTTTAAAAATACTTCAATCTTAAAATTATTTTTCTTTCACTTAACACAAAAAGTCTCAATTAAGAAGAATGGAAATGGCATATCAATGAATTACCAAGTCTATAAAACCACCCAACCTAAATATTTGTTAAATAATAGTGACGTGTGAGACTCGAAAATACAAGAAAAAAATAATCTTGATCTCATCTAGAAAGTTAAAAAATGAATATCGAAAAGATGAGAACTATAAAAAAAGAGCAAATTATGGCCCTAAGACATTAAAAAACCAACTGGGAATTATTATTTCCAATAATACTGTAATGACCCAAAAATAGGCTGCATTCCCCACCCCCCAAATCCTTCTTTAAGAAATGTTCTGCTTATAAATATAGTTTTTCAATATCATATTGACAATATCATATTGACAATATAAGCCGTTACACTACAAAATTAAATTATAAATGGTGTTCATTGTAATTACTAACTATTACTATTTTATTAATTGCATTTAAAATGTGTATGAGTTATATCTCAAGGGTTTGAATGAACTCTAAGACAATCTAAAGCAAATGCTCAAATGTCAAAAATGAACTCTATAAACTATATATTTATTTTAATAAACATAAATTTTTTTTACTTTCAAAGGATGTTTTCTTGTGTCTTTCTCGTGTCTCGATACATTTTTATATTCTCATCTCAAATTGAAAAAAACAGGTTTCTGCATTAGCATCACCTGCCATACACAATAGTAAAAGCTCAATAATATTTTTAGTAGGCCTAAACAAAGATTTTTCCCCAATGAAGGCAACTTCCTGTTCAGTTTTTTACCTCCTGAGGAAGATTTCATGTATCAAAGAAATATTGAAGTGTTTGTAAATCTGTGTTTATGTTTTTACTTTTATTTGTGATTCATTTTATACAATTTATTAGATCATATTTATTTCTTACATGTATAAATTACCTTTAAAAAGTAGCTTAATGAATAAAGGTTCTCTTGTTAAATACAAAACTAGTAATTCAATTACTGTAAAAAATATGTAAAATTATTATTTAATTTTTGGCTAATAAATGTGGGTAGTAGGGGTGTACAAAGTTCAGCTGAATTGAGGTTCTAACCTTATTTTAAATGGTTTGCGTTTAAAAAATGAATAGTACAGTAGAACCCCGACTATTTGCATTAATCAGGACCTAGGTTAGTCTGTGTGATCGAAAATCTGAATAATTGAACTTGTATATATAAAAAAAGAGGATTTCACACTAATAGACTTTAGTGAAAATATAGCACCAAAAAAAGCATATAACATAAATGTACTGGTATGTACTTAAAACCCAACATAAAAATAAATCTTCAAACTTCTTAAAAGCAATTAAATTCCATACGTAAAGATTTGAAAGGTAGGAAATAAAAAAAATATATATGGTAAGAATCTAAAAAATACAAATTAGGTAATCCAGATAATCAGGTTTCTTCTGTATATTAAGCATATTTATATAGCTTTGGACATAATCATCTTAAAATTATTTTATCGAAAAAAATATTTTACACATAATTTGGCCTAAGTTGGTGAAGAGAAAATACACCACAACATGTAAATCAGTTACTGCAGCTTTTTGTCATGTGAATGAACATTAATTTGTAATTGTGCATTTTATCTCCAAACATTTTTATTTGAGAAGTTTCATAATTATCAAAGCTTACAAATATTTGAAGTGAATACCTTTTTTTTTAGAATCTTTGCACACCCCTAGTGGGAAGAATATATTATACTGTACTAGACACACAAATATAAACACATTGTCCAGTCAACTTTTTTCCATAAGACAAATACCAAAAGATTTGAGGGTTTACAAATGCCCCATCTCTAAGATCAATTTTAGTTTATCTCTAGACAATACCGTTCTGCGTTTAACCACTCGTCCGCCAGTATATCTAAAAGTAATAGTAAATATTCCTAGTATATTAGTTCCTACAGGTGTTCCAAACAGAACAAATGCTAGTAAAATAACAAGAGTAACAATATCAGTATTAACAAGAGGGTCTAGTCCCACAAACACTTGGGGGCATCATAACCTTACCTTGAGCTCCTCCATCCTCTGTTTGATCCTACGAGCCATTTCTCGGAACCTACGGCCACAAACACATGTCAATCATCTAACTTGAAGGGACAACATCGACAGAATCATATGTAAAGGAAGCATACCTAATCCTATAGTAGCACTAAACAGTGTGCAATCATCCAGAGAAAGTACCCTAAGACCTTGTTTGTACTGCAAGTGATTTGCTTGGAGGTTAGAGGATCGCCTAGCGAGGGCGCGACCTGAACAAACACATGGTATTCGGTCTACGTGTGCATACTGGAAGTGGCTCGAGGGTTGCCGCAAACCGAGCTCTCTAGGGAACTCGCTAAGTGGTTCAACTTGTCGAATAAAATTGCTCAATAGCCATTCAGTGAACCTTCAACCTTGATCTATTTTATTTATAATAATGGATATTGAAAAACTTATTAGTGCTGTGTTACAAAGAAGAGTTTTGTGGGACCTAAGTGACATCCTTCACAAGAATGTGGGAGTACTAAAAATGTTCTAGGAAGAAATATGTGGGGAATTAAACATTCCAGTTTAGTTAAAGTATTATTTATTATATGCATTGATTATTAATATTAGAGAATTAAACATTCTAGATAATTTAAAGTATTTTTAGGGCTGTCAAACTCGATTCCTCTATACCCTCGATTCTTACTGGTATCAAAAGAATCAAGAATCTATCTTAATATTACGATTCTTGCTACTTTGATTCTTAGCTCTCAATAAAACTGGCAACTAAACAAAACAGCAACATTCAGAATAGGTGATGATCGATTATCTCTCATATTAGTTTAGTTGCCAGTTCACTTAAATGCCGGGAAATTGTAAATACATTACCTCTTTGTCCATTGGCAGCAATGTAAAGTGTGAACTGTGTTCTTCTTTTCATTGCAAAAGCCATATTGTGTTCGTTCCTTTTATATGTTTCTATCCACCTTTCCTGTACCTTTTTCCAAATATTATACAAGTATCAATAGCACTTTATCTGACACCATAGCTCAGTTGGTAGCGTGTCTGTCTACTTAGCTGAGGTAATGTGTAATGTGTACATGGGGTGGTGTGTAATGTGTACGCAAGGTGGGTTGAGCGAGGTGGTGTGAGTAGGTAGGTGCGTGGTTTGTACGCAAGGTGGGTTGAGCGAGGTGGTGTGAGGAGGTTGGTGTGTGGTGTGTGTGCAAGATGGGTTGAGTGAGGTGGTGTGTACACAAGGTGGTGTGTTATGTGTGAGCAAGGTGCACTGGCGAAGGTAATGAGTTCAAGCTAGTGATCATGAAAACACTCACTTTGAGCGAACCTTCCTCTTCTCCCGGTCTTCCTCAGCATTGTATCTCTCCAATATTGCCCTGCATTCAACCACAGAAAGGTTCAGGAACTGAGCCACCTCACTGCTAATCTCTTGGGTGTTCTGACGGTCCATCAGGAACAGTTGTGCTACATCCTCGTGGGGACCCAGCATCACCCGCACAACTAGAGGGTATTCATCTTCTCTCAATCTGCGCTGCTCTATAAATACAGTAATAATAATTGAATAATATTAGCAAAAATCCATTTAAGTAGTAAATCCTATTATCTAGGTGATTAGAAAATATAAGATTAGCTGATCATCAAGCACTTAAGGCTGTTCAGAGATTAAAAACACTGTGCTTCAAAAAAATAAAATAGCTACTTTACTAAAATGTTACATTTATAAGGATTCAAATATTAAAATTTGAATTCGAAATTTAAAATTCATAATCAAATTCAAGAAATATAGGATTCGACCCATCTCTAAATTAAACAATACTATATTTATGGCCCCATGAAAAATATCTATGTTAGAAAAACCCTAAGAAAATCTATATATATTGTAAAACACATAAAACAATCAAACAAATGCCTCTCACCTCCATTGTCCCTGATGATGAAGAGCGCAAAATTGACTGGGTCACTGTCCACCTTGTATTTCTCTAACAACAAGTTGATCACCTCAGACGTGCTCACGAGCGAAGTCACCCATACACTCATCTGACTTCCATGTGGAGGAGTGAAGAAGCTGGTCTCCCTGTTGTAAAAGTGGCCATTGATGGAGCAACGACGCTTGAGCCTGGAACGAGACCGCCGCTTGCCCGGGCGCCTACGGATGGCTGCAGAGCCCGTCTTGGCTGCAGACCTCCTCAAGACCACGCCCTCGTCCGCAGCAATACGGACTCGTTCTTCCTCGTACCTGTGGTTAAAATAGTCACGACTGGTATCACACCTATCCACACAAATGTTAGCCTTACCCTAACCAGGAGCGCTAAGGTGTCAATCTTAAGAAATTATCAATCACATATTATTAATAAGGTGGCTACAAAACATTTATTTAGAATTCGACTTTTCCAGATTTTCAAGACAACATTAAAAAAAATTCCCCACTTAGGGTCTATAAAGCTTTACTTGGTGAATGGCCATTTTTCTGTTTATTACATTTATCACATATTTAAAAAAAAAATTCGAACAGCTGCTAAATGTCAACATTTTAATAAGTTCTTTAACCAGTATTTAATGTTTCAGTTATTATTTGTGGCACTGTGTAAATTTATATTAATAAAATGAAGATGTTGTTTGTTTGTTTGTAATGAGCAATGTGCGATATATATCGCATACAGAGAGTTGATATTTAAAGATTACTAGCCCATGTGCACCTCAAAGCTGACATTTTTTGATAGACTTTTTTAAATTTACTAAAAACTCGGTGGGAGGAATAAAATGAAGAGTTTTTTTCTGTCTGTTTGAAACAAAGATAAGCATTGCCCTGGGTAACCACACAATGCATTGCTTGGTTACCCCTGGTACTTCTGCTAGTGTTATGGAACAAACCTTGTAGAACCAGCTCATGTTAGAAGAATGCTCTATATATATATAGATAATGCATTTTGTCAACGGCTAGAAACAAAATTTCTCACTTTTGTTTACATTATTTGGTGCAGAGTTAGTTAAGTATTTACATTTCCCGACTTTTTCTTATTTTTTGAATACATTCCCTGACAAAACCCTGTTTTCCCTGACATAAAAAACCCCCTGATTTTTCCAAGTATTTTTTTTTTCCTGTTTGTAGTCACCATGATTAAGTACTGATGTATAGGGTTATCTTAAAATATTATCAGAAGATATTCATTAGAGTGAGTCCATTATACTAATTAGAGTTCCCATTGATACTAAGTATGGATGGCAAACTCAATGCCTTGGTTCTTATTGGTATCAATGTAACCAAGACTTGTTATGTTATAATGACCTTAGTGTTCTAGTCTTGCGCAGATCAAACATGGCTATTTTGTTTAAGTAATTTTTTTTCTACAATTTTAGGCTTTTTTTCCAATCACATTATGTTACACTAAATAAATAACTTTATTTTTAATATGAGGATAGATGAATGGAAATGGATTGAAGTTGTTATATTTGATGTACCTGACTAGAATGAAAAAAATTAAAATTAGATGTGTGTGAAGTCTACTTTTTCAATTCGAGGCAAACCCCAAATCAAATATTTTAAATTTTCTCGAGGCCAAATCGAAGTTAGAATTTTGTTTGTTTGTGGTTTTATGCTATACAACATATTATAATGTGGTTATTTACAGTAGGACCTCGCTACATGGCCTTCTGCTAATACAGCTGTTTTCAATTATACACATGTTCATTTTGTTTGGCATTTATCTCGTTCTTCCAGCATTATTCAGCAAGCTACAGGCAGTGAATAGTTTTGGCCGCCATTTTATGTCGGTAATTTAGCCTGTTTACAGTAGTGATGGACACAATCAAATGGTCACTCAAATGTTTTCAATAATGTTTGTATTATACTTTTGTATTTTTTTTAGGCCTAGCTTTATTGCACACTTTAAATATGATAATGTTAACATGTTATTAAGATTTTATATGCATTTGAAAGTTAAAACAAGGTTATGTTCCGCTTTACAACGGGGCCTTGCTATATATAGCTTTATGCACTAAAATATTTGGGAAATGTTTTATGGCACAATATTTCATAATATTTTGTTTTATTCTAATAAATCAAGTTATCATCACAGCCTTAAAATAGATTACTTCAGATTTATTCATTTGAATATTAATTTGTGATGTAGATGACAGCTCAGGATGGCAATAATTGACCATAAATTGACTTTTAGTCCTCAATATTTTTAATGATGAATTGCTGAAGCCGGAATTTTTTTTGGAAGTGAATTCAAAGTTGGTAATTGTTTTGAAGCCAAGTCAAAGTTTCACACACCTTTAGTTAAAATTAAAGAAACGCAATGAAGTAAAACAGAAGTTGTGACAATTTTAATACCAACTCTTTCATAATAATGTGCCAGAAAAACAACAAAATTATAATATCAAGACTGGCTATGATCACATGTCAAATAGGAGCTGATAGAAGTTAGGAGAGAAACATTAGGAGCTTTTCAACAGTGATGGTTAAGGTTGGGTGCTAGTGAGCGTGAATTTAGTGCGCTAATTTTGCAGTTTTTATAGCATAAACATTTTTTGAACAAAATAAATCAAATTTTTCTTCTATAGAAACATATAATTTAGTTTTCTGCACGTGATAATCTCAACAGTTTTTGAATATCTGGCATGAGCATGGTGGCATTTGGTGACAAACTTTTTAAATTAAGAGAGAAAGTTGTCATTAAATTCTAGGACCCCCTTGACAGATATTCAAGGACTGTTGAGATTAGCATGTGCAGAAAACTAAACTATATGTTTCTATAGAAGAAATATTTGATTTATTTTGGCCAAAAATGTTTATGCTGTAAAAATTTCAAAAATACTTTCCTAAACTCACGCTCACTAGCACCCCATCTTAAGAATGGGTACCAGGTTAGAGCTTTCTATGTTGCTGTTCTGCTGACACTTATGTGAGTTGAAGAACATGTTTTTATATTGTGTATCGGCTTTACTGAGATATTTTACAATAGTTTATAGTAGGGATAGGATCTTAAAATCCTTAAGGATATTCAAAGAATTTTTGTACGATTTTGAAATGAAGTTCGTTTCAGAGCTACTGCTTATTGGTTGGTAAGTCAGTCCCCTCCCCCCAAAATAGTAGGAAAACTTAAAAACCAGACCACAGCACATTAATTTATCACTTGACTAAATGTAAGAATGCTATAGTGAATTCATACTAGCAAAAAATGTTAACAGTGAATTACCATTTCAACTCTTTATTATTCTGTTATCTTCCTATTTCCTCTTATTTTTATAATTTTTTCCAAGATTGAGATTCAAATTAAAGATTCTGGAGTTGAAGGTAAAATAAATATTTGGATTCATTAAATATTAGATTCAACCTGTGTCTAATTTATAGTCTTATAAAGATTCCAGACCCCATTTAATTATGATTTCTATTTTATCTTATTTTTCCAATATTTATCCTGAGATTTGGGTTGAAATTAGAGATTTGTTGGTAAAATAAAGATTTGAATTCGTAAAGTATTCAACTCAACTGTGGTATGACAGTTGAAATACAGGAAGTAATTTTTTGTCCCTCTAAAGAGTGCCAGAATGCAAGGCAGAGTTGAATTAGTCAGAAATCTACAAGTTTTACTGTGCAATACTTTACCTTTCATCTGATGAGGTCCTTTGTCAATCAGTGAAACAAAATGTACACAAGAATTAATCTAAAGAATAGTTTATTTAGATTCAAGAAAACAACAGGAATCTAATCAACATTGGTAAAAAAAATAAACCCTATCAAAACAAGAACAATAATCAGCAAAACAGCCAGACCCTAATATAAAGTTGGTTTATTTGTGTAAATAATGTGTTACACTCGGCCTTAAGTAAGGTAAGCTGAGCTCTTTTCAGTTCAATTCCAGTAGTTATATTCTTTATTGACACACACACACACACGCACGCATGCACGCATGCACGCACACACGCACGCACGCACGCACACACACACACACACACGATGAGCAGGGGAGGAGGAAAAAAAAAGAATCGGAAGGAAGAATCCCAGGACATCCCTAATCCCGCCACCAATACCTAAGTGAAAATGGGGAAGTAGTAGAGGCCAAATCACTGAAGGAAGAGCAGAACAACAGCTAATGCCTCCCCCCGCGAAGTAATGCCTAGCGGCGGTTCCGTGGGGGAGTAATAGAGGCGAGGAGAAGAGGGTTAGGTTTTTTAGTCGGTAGGGGTTGGTCACACTAACATCTCG